>PVIU01006827.1:0-89165 GCA_004026605.1 Ondatra zibethicus
AAAAAGACTCGGTTCTCAAAAAGTTAATACATGCAGAAGAGATAGGTCCTGGTGTCATTGTTTGTGAGTTCTCCATCTGCCAACTTTCGCCGCCACATTCAGAGAGTCTGGTTTGATCATATGCTCATTCAGTCCCAGTCCAGGTGGATTGGTGTGCTCCCATTAGTTCAGGCACACTGTCTCAGTAGGTGGACCAGCCAAAACAACCTGTTTGGAGGGAATATCACTATCTTATCTTCCCTCCAAACAGGTTGTTTTGGCTTTTATTTGAAAGGGACATTGTAGTGACAGAATGGTAAATAAACTAGAGACAGTAAGGGTAGAGATGAAGAAAAATGTATGTGTGTGTGTACTTGTGTGTGTCCTTGTACATCAAACAAGTTAAGCATAAACTCGTTAAATGTTGTGTCTTCTTTTAGCTGCATATTTCCCATAAGTATTAATGAAATATGGAGATAAAATTGTTTTCAAATATTTCAAAATTTGAAACTGGAATTGTTCAACAAGCATGCATTGGTGATAGTTACTTATTCATCAGTGCAGATTTGAAATGCTAACATTTCTTTTGGACAGTTGTGCACTGGGCTGCAATAAGCAAGGTCCGATGGTTCCTGAGAAGAACAGGGAGAGGAAGCAGAGCAGATGCTAGATGTGCCTTTGAAGTTCATTTTGAAGTGACCTTGGAGAGGGTGGCAGCATAGAGAAGGGGAACAGGAGACTAAAGTGAGGAGCTTCTTAGAGTAGTGTGCTGGACTGTCTACAGGGATGTCCAATGGAGGCAGCACCAGGGCTGATGAGCACAGTTTGAGCTTCTTACAAGGCAAGCATGAAAAGACTACTTTATTAATGGTAATATGAAGAAGCTGTGTTATTTTTAAAATATATGGTTCCAGATTTACAAAACATCCTTGAAGTGGGTATGAAACTGATTAAAAAAAGTCAAAACAGAAATAGCCTCCAGTAAAGGTAATACAAGGCCACCTGATATAAATTTTAGTGTTTCAAATCTACCTAGTTTAGTAAGTGATCACTATGCATATGTGTTTAATGAATGCAGCTGAGAAGATGACTTTGAATTTTATTTTATTTTTAACTATTTTATGATAAATAATATTGATATCCAAAGGGGTCTTATTGAAATTATTTCACCACATTTATCATTCATAAAGAAAAAATATACAGCTAGTTGAATAGAAAATTGTTAAATGTTGCACTTTGTTGTAGCTGCATATTCCCCATAAATGTGAATGAAGCATATAAATAAAATAGTTTTCAATGTTTCAAAATAATAAGGCATATTTTAAGCATAGCTAGGTTTTACCTTTGCTTGACTTCACTGCAATTGAGACCACCATTCAAAGAACAGGCAATTCAATTATTGACAGACTATAGGTCTATTTCTTGGTAGTATCATGCACACAGAGTTTTAAGAGTAGATATTCATTTCAGAGGATTAAATGGTGAAGGCCGAAGCTGTAATTACACTTTCTTACTTGACATAAAATTTTATGCATAGGTTGATTGCAGAGTAAACACATTCTGCTAGTGTGCTAGATCAAGATTATACAGTCAGTTAATGTTTGGTAGACTATAAATGGAGAAATAATCATAGTATGTGCCTAACTTCATTTTAATTTGTTCCTTAGTAATTAAAAACACACATATATGTATTTCGGCAGAATGCTTACATATGAGCATAACGACTTACCCTTAGTTTGTGGGGGTCTCAATCTATCTTCTAGAATTAGTTTCTGATGATTCTGATTCTGATCAGCTTAAGATTTAAAGCTGATTTTGGATTTTCTTCCTGTGGCTTCTGTGTTGTTTCTTCTTTAGGAGGAAAAATATTTCCTCCTAATGGTAAGTAGACAGTATTAACTAACTACAAAAGATATTCTGCCTCAGATACACTCATGTTTGGGATTCAGCACAGTTGTTTATTGGATTCATACAGGCTAAGGAAAACTTACAAATTGGTTTTGAGCTCTAAAGTATGTGATCATACATCTAGCTTCAAATTTTGTGCATTTTTTAAAGCATCCTTTGAAATATTTACTTTGAGTTTCTCTGAGTTACAAGGCAGGAATTTAACTCAGAAAGCACCACGAGTGAGAAGACACACACATCTCAATTCCCTTCCTTTAATGCTACATTCTGATTTTTTAAAAGTTTTCTGTCATATCCAAGAGATGCTATGGGAATATTTATAGATTATTAAAATTTTAATCAAGATATGTATAATTCTATGGCTCTTTTCAAAACACTTTTCAAATATTAGTAGAATCATGAAATATCAATAATAAATAGGAAAACCTGGGAAAACAACAAAACCCAGGGGGAACTGATGTGGGGAAAACTTGATTAGCTAGTATTTGGGCAGGGAAAGACCTTTATAGTGTATGACGATAAAACTTCTCATCCAACTTTGATACTTTTGAGGTAACGGGCCACAACAATGACTTCACTGGACAGACAGACTTTTGACTGCTCATGCTCTATACCAGCCATGGTGTTCAGAAATTCTAAGTGTCCCAGTTCATACTGCTTTTTTTTTTATAATAGAAGTTTTGGTTAATTACAATAGTCACGTGGGGTTTGTGAGAGCTTCTTTTCTAACTTGGTATCTACATAGTAACTGAGCTCACACTTATTAAGCTCATATTTCATGTAGACACCAAGACAAGTACATATAATGCAGGACCTCATAAAGCCCCATAATTTATGAGATAGGTTAGTTTTATCCTTATTTAACGGAAGGAAAAAATTAATCCTCATTAAGCCTTTAATAAAGGACTTAATATTCATATAATTTGGTAAATTTTATTTTGCACTTGTCTTGACCCAGTGCTAAACATATATATGTCTTCATTTAAGCCTCATAATGAATGTATTAGGCCAGTAACTTTGAAAATTTCCATTTGCATATGACTGTAAATATCTTGTTTCTGGCACATAGTTGGTAAGTGTCATTAGCAGATGTGAATTGAAGTTTATCAGACTAATGGCTACTCTTCAATTACTGGGCATATTTGCTTCCAGAAATAATGCTTGTTGTCATGAAACAGAACTCTGACACGAGGGCAATGGTCAGTTTAAGGAGGAAGGACTCATCAGAACTGTTGATGTATACGAGTATGGCCTAGTGATACCCATGTAGATGGTATTTGCAAGGATGTTAAATCCAGGTATACAGTGTTGGTTCAAGGAAGCAGATCTCCTCATACTTTCTGGCCTTTCCTAGCTCTAGCCCTGGTTTTCTGGTTCTTCAGTACTGCACACTCACAGTAGGACCTGCGAACTAGCTTTCACTGGCCAAGAGATTCTCCGAAACAGAGTTGCATGAGATTGATGCGGGCAAATGGAAATGAAGCTGTGGACACAGAAAAAAAATTATTCCTTGAAATAAGGAAAGCATTTGAGAAACTAACTTGAAAATGTATTATGTCTTCCCAAGTCCATTGGAGATTTCAACATTGCTGAAATCATCATCAAGCAGAGGGACAATACATATGACTCTGCCCACCTAAAATAATACATTAATGTCCTGCTTAATATGGGGAATATCAAATCCTCATATTTTTAATTTAAGTGCTGCCTATATCAATCATCTCAGTGTATGAATGTGCACCTGTTCTCTCTCACCCCCTCCAGTATTTGTAAGCAGAAACTTTTAGAACATAGTGTTGATTAATTGGAGGAAGTGCCAAGTACTGTGAGGAGTGGCTGAGACGAGGCTCGTCGTTCTCTTTCTTTCCAATTAGCTCTGCGGCCTTAGAGAAGCCATTCTACATCCCTTATGCTAATATTAGCTTCAATTCAGCCACATAACAACCTTCTTAGCTCAGAAGGTAGCCATGAAGGGAAAATAGTTTGACATTTTAAAATGTTCTTTCATTGGGCTGTTCACTTCTTTCAGGGAGTTTTTGCTATTGTTTCCCAGTGTTTCTCTTCAAGCTCTAGGTTCTGCAAAGCCACGGTCTCACAGAGAACTGCTTGTTCTTGAATCATCGGTCTTTGGCAGAGATCTTGGCAGTTTTGATTAGTTTTGTCATAGAAGGACTCTGTCAATGAAGTATAAGCAGTCAAAATGCCTTTGAACAGAGCACATATTGTAAAAATATAGGTTATAGTGATGCAATGCCAGTTTGATAGTGCATTCAAATAAGGAGAATATAATGTTTCATTAATGTTCTGCTTGATAAGAGCAATGGAAAATTCTCATATCTTTAACTTGTTGATTATCTATCCCATATTATCTATCTCTGTACATGCACACCATACACACAGTTTATATACATATATTATATATAAAATGATTTATATTTCTATTACATAGTATATAAATGTAAACTAACCTGCTTTATAAGGGAATCTATTCTTATTTGAAGGTGAGCTGAATATATCTTAGCAGCCTTGAAGACTGGCAATGACCACCATAACAAGTCTATTGAGTCTCAAATATATATAGACTAAGAGCACATGAGAGAGATCTGACTTATTTGTATTTAAACAGTTTAATCTGTATCATAAATACAAAAAATAAGTTGCCAATTTCCCAATTTTTGTATAGTTTAATTAAACTCTAATGCTTATTTATGCAAACCATGGATTCGTATATGTCAGTCAGTATTCAAATATTTTATTGAGACAGGAGAGGTTGTTTCTAGTGGAGTTTTACAGATGAAGAATCAGTGGTCGAGAGTTTCAGGAAATGTTTAAAAGTTCTTTTCCAGCCAATGGAAGAGGCTGTGCTAGCCTCTGCTGGTGTAGGAGGTCCTTCTGTATTTGTGTTGCTTTCATTGGTTAAATAAAGAAACTGCTTTGGCCTTTTGATAGGGCAGAAATCAGGTAGGCGGAGTAGACAGAACAGAATTATGGGAGGAAGAAGGCAGTGTGGCAGATGCCATGAAACTCCTGTCTGAGACTGATGCTGGTTAGGATCTTTTCCAGTAAGCCATGACCCTGTGGTGAACACAGATTAATAGAAATGGGTTAGATCAAGATGTGAGAGTTGGTCAAGAAGAGGCTAGATATAATGGGCCAGGCAGTAATTTAATTAATACAATTTCTGTGTGGTTATTTCGGGTGTCAGCTAGCCAGGCATCAGGACACAGCCCATTCCTCTTACTACTACGGATTGGCACCCAACATGGGGCAGTACTGGCAGTACCTGTATTTGACTTGGGATTTTCACAGTTTAGATGCTTAAGAGCTTAGCATTTTAAAAGCGCAAAGGAAAAGTGTTCCTGGACATTAAAGAATTACAGATTCCCAATAGGACAGATTCAGACATAAAAGACCTCTAAATGGGTCATACTGCTAGTATGTAGGCTTTGGAGAGAAAAAAAATAATATAGAGAGTCATAAAGTTAATGCCTTAAAAAAGGTAAAGTCTTTAAAGAGAAAGAATAAAGTCATAAGGAAAAATAAGCCAAGTAAAAATGGAAAATTCACAGAGCATCTGAATTATGTGTATTATTGTGTTTTCTTTAAATGTTTTGATTATAAAGGAACTAAATACAGAGAGACATTTCATTGTGTGGTCTGCTAAGCTAAACCAGCATATATGTTCTAAAGGTATCATGACTTCCAAATTTGGGTAAAAAGGACATGATGCTTTGGAAAAGAGGTTCTTCTTTTGTTTTCACAGAGGATGAGACCCTGTGGATTCCTTCTAGACCAATATGGTATGATAGACCATGCCCTCCTGAAAGGTCACCGTGAACACCTTCAGAAAATTACTTCACTCAACCGGTGACTGAGATGAACCTAGCACATAGGATACACCATAAAAGACCTGATTAATAGCACCCCCATTCAGCACAAAGCAGTTTGGAGAGAAATAACTGCACCCATATTCCTAAATATTGTTTATAAATGTTCTTTTACATTTAAAGGGGGATATGATATAGATATGAATAATTTGCATTGGTATAAATCTTGATTTATTGATACAAGTTTAGGGTCAATTTTGTTATATTGAGGTATTGTGATTGTGTAGTTCATTTAAAAATGTAATGTATAATTAGGAAATATAGGTTGTTAATGGATGGCCATCAATAATGGTCAAGCTTGTAGTCATGTTAGTTAAATTTTCTAGATATATAGAGATATATTTCAGTTAAATAGACATTCTTCATATCTCTCAAAGACTACAGAATATGTCATTTTAAATGTTTTAGTAACTTAGGGCTTTTCATGAAAATGAGACAAGTCTGCTCCTGGCAGCACCAATCTACTTCAAGAGAAAGATGGACATCGAAGAGGCTCCTTAGCCATTTAGGCAAGAAACTGCTCTTGCCTGGACTGTTGCATAAACTTGACACCAAGAACCCTCAGAGAGAGGACTGCTGAACTTGCCTAAAGGTGAGATGATCCTTCAGGTTCCAGATTCATGAAAGAGTCTGCGAGACATTCTGCAGGTTACAGAAGAAAGTGAGTGAACTGTCTTTGAAATTTCCTGCTTTATGAAAAAGTCTGCTGGATACTATGGGCCTGTAGGCTGAAGATGGATGCCCCAATGGTACAAAATAACTTTGGGTGACTGTCCAGGAAGCGAGATGTCTCTGTCACTTCTAGAATTTTGGGAGTTGCTTACTTCTCGTTTACTTAGGTAATAGTATATCCTTCCGGAGTCTTTGATGGAGTTGAAGAATAGATAGATAGTCATAGTTATAGTTTTCTATTGTTATAATAAAAGATTAAATAGATCTAAATATGGTAACTGTAGTTCTTGCTTGATAACTGTTTTGTTATATGTAATTTTACTATGTTAAAGTGAAAGCCTTTCTTTTTTGTTTAAACAGAAAAGGGGAAATGGTGTAGAAGGTCCTTCTGTATTTGTGTTGCTTTCATTGGTTAAATAAAGAAACTTCCTTGGCCTTTTGACTCTGTTAGCAGTTATTCTCTGAAAGTTTATCTTTAATATTGTCCAGCTAATTATTAATGCAGTTAATAAATTTCAACTAGAGATGACTCAGGACTATTAGTTTTCTTCTTCCTGTATACTAAAATGGCTAAGAGTAAAAAGGAAAGGCACCCACTTTGATACAATTATGATTCTGTTTATTTTTTAAAAAGTGATGGAATTTTGGATAATTTTGAAGTAATAGATAAATAGAGCTTTTATCTTAATAAATAATCTTTATTACCTATATATAACATCTCTAAATTTTGAAAAACATGATTGTGTCTTATGTCTTTGCAGATGTATTTTGCTACTCTCTGCACATGCCTCTTGCTCTGTCGTTATCTCCAGTTCTACCTGTGCAACATGCTTGTCTCTGTCTCTTTTACTCTATTTGTATTTCATGTCTATACTTATTTGTTTCTCTCTATGTAGTCATTCTTAAATGCAACAACGAAGCATATGCAGTTCTTAAACTCAAATAAAATCATCTTCAACATTCTTTTGAAATGTGAGTTCTAATGTCATTAAATATTTTTTTCAAATATCATCTTACTTTGCTTACAGTAATTCAAGCTTTGAATACCCCTGGGTTTATCTGCTATACTTCACTACATGGGTGTAGAGTTTGCTTACTCATTTTGTCATTGACAGCATCATCAAAATATAAATTCTGTGGTTCTCTTTGCTTTACACATCTGTGATTGATAAGTTTGTTTTTAGAAGATTTTGTGATGAAATAGAATTTATCTTTTTAATTTTGAAATTCTATTAATCTTCTACAATTTAGTAACAGTTTATTACTCAAACAAGAATACACTTCCCTGAATTTTATTGTCACTGATTTACATGTATACCTGATCATAGAAGTATTGTGTAAATTATTTTTATTTTGCACTTATTCATTATTGTAGTGTGTGTGTGTGTGTGTGTGTGTGTGTGTGTGTGTGTGTGTGTGTGTGTGTGTGTGTGCGCGCGCGCCCATACTATAATACGTGTGAAGGCCAGAAGATTAATTATAAGATTCTGTTTTATCTTTTCAGTGTTCGTTTCTAGGATTGAACCCAAGTCATTAGGCTTGGTGTAATCACCTTTACTCTCTGAGCCATCTCAATGGCTTACAAACAGTGTTTTGATTCATTTATTTCTCTAACTAATAAAGCTAAGCATTAAAACATTCATGATGAATCCTTGCGCTTAAGCCCTTGCAGATTCTTGTATTGTGCAACTCATATTGTAACTAAAATAGCATTAATTTATTTTAAAGAGGATTCTTTATATTTTAAAAATAGTAACCCTTACCACAAATGCCATAAATGTTATTTTTCCTGATGTTATAACAACTATTACTATTATATTTATTATCATTATTATTATTATTATTATTATTATTATTATTATTGCAGTGATGGGAGTTGAACATAGGATCTTGCACATCCTAAGCAAATGCTTTATGGCAGAGCTATGACCCCACCATCTTAAGGATGCTTATTTTATTTTTAATTTACTTGAGATGTTAAAAGTTTTATTTGTTATACTGTTCAGCAAAGGCCATAATGAACTTTTATTATATACCTACTGTCTGATACCATCTTCCCATGCAGGAGTGATACCCTTGCTCATATGTGGATGTGCCTTTCCTTAGGCCTGACCAGTATTTCTCCTTTTCAGAGGTTTCAAGTCACATTAAATAAGGGTAACATTTTTATATTTCTGTCAATGAGAAAATATTCGTGATATGTTGATGTACAATAATAGAAAACGTGGATAGAAATTCTAGAAAGTAAGAGGCATTTGACTTCAGTACATTTTTGAACATAGCAGAGATGGAATTTTTTCTATCCCTGAGTTAATTAAAGTCAGGCTCAATTCAAGGATTGCTGTAAAACTAGCATGATATCATTGTATAAAACTAACTTGTAAATTATCTGCCATATAGTATTGTGTGTGATATATAATTCAGTCTGGAAGTACTTAATATACTTTTCAAGGATGCTATTGATTATATTTTCCCACAGTTTTTGTGTAAGGAAGACTTAACTTTTAGTACAAAAGAATGGGGGTTGAAGTAGTTGCAAGACTGGGTATAGAATTTCTCTCCAATTTGGATTCTATAACATGAAATTGCATTTATTGCCATTAGTATAACTTATTCCTAAGTGTTTACAGACAACTGCAGCACCTTGTAATGTATCTTCAGGTTTCAGGATTGAAAATGTTCAATAACCACGGTATCTCAAAATTATAGTACTCAATATTTATATAGTATTTTTAGTGTTTTCCACAAGCAGTGCTTTAACTGATCTTCACATTGAGTCTGTGAGATAATAGTAAGAAATAAGTATCTACATGTTTTTCATGTTCAAAAAGCAAAACAAAACAGTACAAAGGCCATTTGTTCAAGCTTAAACAAAATTAAGGGATGCTCATACAGTTAGGAACCCGAACATCTCTTTAGGTTTTTTTAAGTACTTGTTTTAAACACACTGGATACTTGAAACTAGCAGAAAAACCTATAAAAGATTGACTTTGTGGTTTGAATGGACTTCGAGGTACCAATCAATCACTTTGCCAGATAATATCTGCTGATAAAGGCTGTCTAAACTTAGCAGATACACACCATGATTTTCAATCTATGCATGTTTCCACGCATTTACAATTCTCTTTTCTGAAGTACAAAAATATACTTATATACTGCTTATATTTTCAAACTATCATATAAGCATGGCTGTTAACTGAGTTGGAAAATTTTATTGCTAACATTTTCCCAGAGAGCTGAAAAAAATTTATTGCAAGATGTGAATCAAGCTGTTTGTAGATAAAATATTTAGCCAACTATCCTCTGCAACCAAATTATTATTTTAAGAGAGAGCTGTAAATCTGTAGAACAAACGCTTTGAGGTTGGTCTCATTATGATGTTTTGTTGTGTCTCCTTCAGCCAAAGGGACTTCTAAGGTCAACATGAATGATTAAAAATAGCAGCAAATACATTGGGTGTGGAGATTGCACTTCCAGTTTAACAACGTATTGATTAGGAACTCTAAAAAGCATGAAGATTGAATATGACAAAAATATCTGTGTTATTGAAACATATCGATATACCTGTTACATGAAATTTTCCTAAGATACTTATAATACAGTTCCAGGAATAAGACATTATTATGAGATTCTTGTTAAATAAAACATACCTGGGAACTGGGGAGATAATTCTGTAGTAAGTATACTTGCTGGGCAAGCATAAGGATTTGAATTCAAGTACCCAGAGCCCATGTAATAAACTGGACATGGTGGCACACATTCCTGAAACACTGGCATTGGATGCATGAAGACATAGAGACAGGAAAATTGATGGTAGTTGATGGCCATCAGCCTATCTCCAGGTTCAACCTTATCTCAAAAGACCATGTGGAAAATGACAGAGCAGGCCACTGCGCTGACTCCTGTAATTGCATGCACAGGCTCACACACCTGCACACACGCATACTTAATGTTCATGAACACACAGATTAAAATTATGAAAGGAAAAATATAATAGAATGAATACTGACAGTATAGTCAGCACATACATTTATGAGAAGAATATCAATTTAAATTATAGATAATAAGAAAATATTATGAAAGTCACACCTGTTACTAGATGCTAGAATATCTTACTATTTCCAGAAGGAGTTTGCATTGAGAAGCTAGAGACGCCATAATTATATTAATCAATCTTTGCAATCTTTGTCAATATACATGACTGCTGAAACATACATAGCATTACATATTAAGGAATGGTTGCTCAACTCAGGTAGCTCCACCAAAGCTAAATTCTAATAGAAGTCATTCACATAACAGAGAGAGAGAGAGAGAGAGAGAGAGAGAGAGAGAGAGAGAGAGAGGGAGGAGACTAAATGATTGACACACTTCTTGAGGTCATAATATAGAAGGATTCCATATGCAACAGGGGCTAGGGGTGATTTCAGAACAGAACTGACCCTTGATTTTGTCCTTAGAGGGTAATAAGAGCTTGGAAATAGGTTTGTGCTATTTGGTCGGATTCTACCCCAGCACAGCACATACATAATAGAGAAGTTACACATGCATGGAGATGTGTTACTGCCTCTGGTGGGAAGTAAAATTTCTGGCATTAGAGTGCACTGTGAGTTCTCTTTACTCATGGCTATTTGGTTTATGAGAGATGACCTGGATAGTTCCTCAGAATTCTTGTTTTCTTTTAGATTAGCACTCTAAATGGGGTTTACACATAATTATAAATATATGCTCTCTCACACTCACATATTAAAACCAAGTTTTTAATAATTGGTTTCCATCTAAATATGTCCCCAAACAAGGCTGATTTGAGACTAGCATCCGCTTTGCCTTAGCAAGCTTTTAAGGCATCTTTTCCAAATTAGCAGTAGAAAATTATTTCCAATGAAATCTTTATTACTTTGGAAAAATAAATTCTAAGTTCTTTTTTTTCCCAACAGAGATTATCATGAGACCAAAGATGTTAACAGGAAAAACAAACTCAATGTATTTGGAAGCTAAAAAGAACACTTTGGTGGAAAAATCTAACTCGGTGAAAAAGCTTTGCTGAAGGAGCATGGCAGGCTCAGGCCCTCCAGGCCCACTCTATTCCTACTGCTCGTGGGCTGTGGAAAGGCCTTAGACAAGAGCGGGAAGGCATAGCCCCTGCACAACTCACTGCATGAGGAAATGTTTGCATGCTAAGGAGAGAGACTGCACTTGTCTCTTTTTGTTCTCCAAATGCTCAGAGGAGCTAGCTACTCTACCTTTGCTGATTTGCTGATTTTACATTAAAATATTGATCCAAAGAACTGCAGACATTAGCTCACCAATTGAATCCTTAGAAATATCCAAGGCTTTGATCCCCAGTGACTATTTTTCTTTTTAATTTTTACTGGGGAATCTATTTGTATTGACCCAGTTTGCATATATGATGTGTGCTAAGATTTGTGATGCGGGAAATTCCCCTGATCAAGCAGTGTTCAAGTTTCTGAATGTACCCACGTTTATGATCTTGCATACTTGAATATGACAAAATGATTTCATTTAATTTTTTCACCTGCCTATCCATCATTCATTGCTTTTGTCCACAAGTATGATAATTACAATTAAAACTATCCTTTTAAAATCTCAAGATTTTAGATTTTTTTTATGACCCATTTTTTTTTCTTCCGAAATAGAAATTTTAATGCAAGTCAATCAATGGCAGGGAGACTTCATGCCCAATGAAAGAACCCCAGAGAATCTGCAGGTACCCTATGCTGGTGTCTTATTATAAAGATTATATATTAATCTTACTTCATGCCTAAAATGTTTTGGTGGAGGAGTGTGCATAAGAGTGATGTGACAGACTTCCACCATTGTGTATTCGCAACAGAACAAGTTTTGCCACATACAAAACCTAGAACATGGTAGTCTCTTCTGGAAACTGAGTAAAAACAAGCAATTCTATTTTCAATGAGATCCTAATCCCATCTAAACTTCTAACGTTAAAATATTGTTCCTGTTTTTAATACTTGCCTATATAATTGAAGTAAAGAAATATACTTTAAAACTTTATCAGTGGTTTTTACTTGAAAATCCCATGTATATAGAGTTTATAGAAAATTATCCAGCAATGACCAAATTATTGAATCACTGAACATTAGCTCAGTTAAGAGACAATGCCTTTTTGCAGCAAAATGACACTTACAGCATTGGTTCTCAACCTTCTTAATGCTGCAACTCTTTAACACAGTTCCTCATGTTGTGGCGATCCCCAACTATGAAGTTATTTTTTTTTTGCTACTTCATAGCTGTAATTTTGCAACTGTTATGAATCATAATGTAAGTATCTGATATGCAGAGTATTTGCTATGTGACCCGCTGTGATAGGGTCGTTTGCCCCCTCCAAAGGGGTCACGTTCCACAGGCTTGAAACCGCTGCAAAAGAATTATTGCAATGCCATGCAGTAATTCCTTTTTGCTTAATTCTTTGAGCCACATAAGAAAGACACACCTCTAGGTGAGAAGCTGTTGGCTGATGGCAGATTGAAAGTCAGTTTCTTTAGGGAAACCACTTTAAAAAAAAAAGCCACCCTGAATTCTCTAGTCTTTGTTTAGAATACTTTCTTTCTGCATGTATAGCTTGTGGTGGGATGCTGTTGACCAAAAACTCTGTAATGAATATTATATCCATGGTGAATGAAAAGGGGCTGAATGGATTATATTTTGTTCAAATCATCCACACAGTAACAGAAGTATAAGAATAAGGACTTGAATCATGAAGACAAAGTGGCAGAGGATGTGATTTGTGATCTGGGAAGGTGATCTGGTGATAATGGCTGGCTTTCCTGTGAATCTCAGAACTTAACTGAGAATATGGCGTTGAGCCTTTTTCTAGCATCATTTGTCTTTGGAGACTCCTGTATGCTGTTTTCCTAAATGTTCTGCTCCTCTTCCTCCTTATATCATCGCTGTGGCAGAAGTAGGAGTCAGTTAATTTTCCCCTGGAAACTCATCTTTTGTAATGTACTTTGAAGGCCTTATCCTATTATTACTTAGATATTCTAACAAAGAATGTTACCCATTGAAAAGGTCTTAAATTGCCTGAGCCTACATTCTGAGATTCTAATGATTACCATGATTATTTTAAGAAGGGTGACAGGCCCATTGTTATAAATTAAGGTGTATTTTGGAATCCTTTTTGAGAAGATGAAATTTTTGTCCCTCAGTGTTACCATGAGCAAAATAATAAAAGAACATATGAGCAATACCAAGGAGCCAAGTTGCATTGAAAGTCTTACCTTGTTTCTCAGTTACAGTTAGTAGGATGTATGGAATAGCCCATCAGAAAATTTTAAATTTGATCAGACCGTGATATGATGTTACTGAAATGACCAAGCATAGGAAGAAATTTCTATGTGTCATTCAAACCTGTAAAAACAGACTGTTGTTAAATCTTATGAAACAGATTGATCAGTGTGGCTCACCATACATAACTGGTTGCATTCTTTAATAATGAAGCTCAAGAGGCTTTGTTTTCCAGAAAATGATAATGATACTAACAGGTACTTTGTGACATTGCAAATCTATTATTGAAAGTTGGTCAAACAGAATTTTGTAAATATATGAATTTATGTTTATTGATCAGCTTACTTTTAAAACTAATTTTAACCAGAAATAAAAGCACACTCAGATTTTAATAGGAGAAAATAAATGATGTTTGTACAATATTAGAGAGAGATATGTTACATTTAGCTGGAAAAAAGTAATTGAAGACCAACAATTAGCAAGTCAATAGATTTCTTGCTAAAAGCAGACATAGGTATTGGTTATTGAGAAGGATAATACTAAGAATCATGCACTTTGGATGTTGGTCATAACTAAAATACTGGAAGTAGCTAATAATAATAACAATAACAACATCAGCAGCAGCAGCAGCAATGCTCCTTTTATTGTGCTGAATGGTAAGTTGATTGAAAGCTCTGGTACTGTTCAAGAATAACCCCTGGCATTGAATACTCATTCTCTTGTTTGTCTTGTGTGTTTTTTAAGCACTGTTTCACTATGTAGGCCAGGACCACTTGTGACTCACTATGCCTCCCAGCCTAGCCTTGAAGTTACAGCAATTCCCTGCATTTCCTCTGGAGTACCAGGACTCCAAGGCCTTCCCACTTACATGGTTTGAGCCTTTTAATGTTTGTAATTCTGTTTCAAAAAGGTAAGAGGAAAATGTTTATGTATATCCCAGTCCCAGGCCTTCTATATGTGTGGCTTTTGTAAAGTTATTCTTGGATATGTGTGCGTGCGTGTGTGTGTATGACTTAATGTTTATATATTCAAGAAATGAGAAAGTGAGGGTTAGAAGATGAGAAATGTGAAATGAGAAAGTGTTAGTTGAACCTTCTTGGATCAGCAGTCTGAGCACTGAATTATTTGGCAATGTTTTTATAGTTTGAACTGGTCCTTTTCAAAGGCCAAGGGCAAGGATTATCAGAGCAATGTTAGATGGAATAAATCAATTTATTGCAGCCCACTCTCTACTAGGTAGAAGACATTGTGAAAGGGTGTTGGAGAAGATCCTGTGCTTCTCCACAGATGTGCTTATTAGAAGCTATCTCATGAGTGTGGCTGTATTGGGCCTCTCTCATGTATTTTAGCTAAGATTTCATCCAGGTTCTAAATCTAGAGGGTCAACACTCAGATCAAGAGATCTACCATGAGTCTAAATAATATGTTATTTTTTCTAAAATATCTGCTAATTTTCAAATATAAGGCTGGAAGAATTTTGAGCAATAGACCTGGTTATAATAGTGGAAGATTTCTCTTTCCTCACCAAGGAAGTAAGAATACTGTTCAGATGCAAAAGATGTGGTGTTTTGTTTTTTTTTTTTTTTTTTTTTTGAGTGATGATAAGAAGAATCACAGCATTTCTTTGCTGGAGCAAAACTTAATCACGTACTTGGTTTACTCAGATGTAAGTTGAGAAAGATGGGTGAAACAAGAATAGAACTGTATAGTCATTCCACATTTTCTTGGAGTTTTAACAGATAGGTTTGATCCTATCAGCCTCTTCCATAGACTTTTCATCTTGCTGTAAGAAGAAGGTGCTTTTTCATTAACATTGACAATCTTTTATTCACTAATTTCACATTTGTTTATTCATGAGGGTAAGTACAGGTGTGCATGTGTGCACACATGTGGATGCAGTGATGTACTCATGGAAGTCAGAGAATATTATGCAGAGGTTGGTACTCTCCTTTTACCGGGCAGGCCTGTGGATCAAGCAGTGTTGGGTTTGGCAACAAGTGCCTTTACCCACTGTCTCCTCTTCCTAATGCATCTACTTTCAGAGTCATCAACAATTACTTATAACTTATAGTTTTATTTTTTTAAACACAACTTTCAATCAACAACATATTCTTCTGTGCTTTACTCTTCCTTTCCCTCTTTTCTTCCCTGGACATACGTTTCTCCTTCCATAATCTGATTCTTAATCCTATTTGGAAATCCTGTGTTCTCATCTGAATTAGACTTGTCTCCTATTGTTCTTCCACAGATAAAATGATTTCCTTGGTGACACAACACTTACCACTTACCTGGGTACTGAGTCACCTGCCTTCCTAAACTAGCATTACAGACTTTGTGAGGACATATGACTTTGTAGTTTCAGTGGCTCCTGTGATGTTTGAAAGACCCTAAATGTTTATTAAATCAGTAAGAGAAAAAGCAATGCTTTGGCTTTATTCAAGGCTTAAAACTTTAAATTTGGAAGAGATATCCAAGATCACGTCCCAATCTTGAATTATGTTCATGACTCAAAGGATATCAACAACAGATCAAGATTAAGTTCCAAGTTAGGAAAAACAAATGTGAGCTGAGGAATTTTTGTTTGCCTTGCAGTAAGTTGATATATTGCTGACTATGCACAAAGACAAAGAGTAGACGTGATCAATAGTAAAAACTGCATGAAAGTTTGATTATCAGGATGAACATCCCAGAAGGGGAACTTGGAACCTGATACCTCACCATTCTTTCTCCCTTGTTGCACGGTTCCAAATCTGGCTATGGGTTCCTTGTACTGCCCATCCTGGAAGCAAACACTGAAGAGTTTTAAAGACTTTCAGTAGGAATTTTACCTATTGGGAGTTTGTAAATAGCCTTGGGTGATTTTCTATCTATCTCCCTGGTGACAAGAATTATAGCATAAAATGTGAACTTTGTATCTACACAGTTCCATGAAACAATCAAAACTAAACTACCATCTTAATTAGCCATCAACCTAATTCTCTTCTTTGGCTCTTTTATGACCAAATCTTTCTCATAATAGTTGGATTTTCAAAAGTCAGGCAATATTCAAAGCTATCAAAGAGAAGGACTAACTAATGGTCAATGTCTGCACTGTGTCAAATTGACATAACTCTAAAGACTACTTCATTACAAAAGCAAACATTTTTATGAGGTTAAATATATTTAGTTTTATTTAGATAAATTGAGATAGGAATATAAATTGTAAGACATAGTAACATTTTAAGCATAATTATCATCTAGACTCTAGACAGAACAAAATTAATATGCTCTGTGGAATATTAAATTTCTTCTATGGCTTATTCGGTAAAGACATTAAAATTTCTTCTATCTGTATTTTTGGAATATGATAGTCTTCCTCTTTAAAAAGATATTTTAATTGTACATAGTTTGAATGAATAATTCACAGCCTCAATTTAGGCAGAGTCTTTCTAAATGTGCATAATATTTTAAGAAAATATCCAAAACAAAACATCCTAAATAAGACCATCTATATCTATCTGAAATTCCTATAACATTGCAACTGAGAGAAGAAAATTCTAAACATGTTTAGACATTTTCCATATTGATACATTTAAGGTTAGCTTAATATAAATCTCATCTAGCTAAAAACATGAGTGTACACACAAAATTACAAAAATCTGGGCTCAAAAACTGACTTTGGAATCTTCATTTACTTTTAAAGTGTGAAATTCTCAATGAGAATCAAAATTTCTTTTCACCAAAATTCAGACAGCCAATAATTTATTTGCCAGTTAAATTAATATTTTAAAATTCTTACTTAAATTGCTGTTGGTATTTTGTCATCAGTGTAGTAACACTTGTTTCAAAGCAGTTTAGAGAAGTGTACAGACATTACGTACCCAGAGTATATAATGGAGGAAACAACAGCAGCACCTCAGTGGGGATGGGGCCTAGTTCACCATCCTTCCTACAACAGCTGAAACTCTCATCAAGAAATCCCGAAGTCCTCAGTTGTTGTAAAGGAAGCTGTTTGTCTCTGGCTTCTCAGCAGCTCAATCCCGAAATAACCACTCAGAAACTGTATTAATTAAATCACTGCTTGGCCCATTAGCTCTAGCTTTTTATTGGCTAGCTCTTACATATTAATTTAACCCCCTTCCATTAATCTATGTAACGCCACATGGCTGTGGCTTACTGGCTAAGGTTCTGTCTTGCTCCAGTGGGGCTACATGGCTTCTCTCTGACTCCACATCCTTGCCCCCAGAATTCAGTTTAGTTTTCCCCCCGCTTAGCTGTGTTCCCTTATAGCTGTGCCATAGACTCAAAGCAGTTCCTTTGCTAACCAGTGATATTCACAGAAAACAGAGGGGACTCCCACATCACTCAAAAGTCTGCAAGCTATATTTATTTAGCAATTTTGACAGATTTGTGTCTTAAGACCATGTCCTTGCTGGAATACTTACTGCCTTGATCTTACACAGGTCTTACACAAGTAATCATGTCTTGGTGTGGGTGCATTCAAGTGTCCCACAAGTATACTTTAGAGAGTTAAGTTATAATTTTTTTTTAAAAAATAGCTTCATTCTATTTATTTCCCATACTGTTTTAATTATATTTGTAATTAATAAAGTTATTTTCTTTATACTCAATAAAACACATCAACAATGTAACATTTGTAGATAAATTATCTATTCTATGCATTTCTGCCTATATTATTATTTTTAGTACTGATATTTTAGAATAAATATGAGATGACTCTCTCTTGAGAACTGTGTGTCCAGTAGAATAGGACTAACTCTCCTTTTCTTATATGTATTTATCTCCTAATATCTTTGTGTTGTATATATTAAAATCTTTTTGTAACAAACTCCATATACATTCAAAAAAGAATATGCATACTATTTATTCTGAATTCTATTGCACATATTTCACTTTGACAGTCAAAATGAATTAGCAACACATTTATTAGAATGGGGATGTTCTTTCCAACATATTTAACTTTTGAAAGTGTCTGCCTTTTCAATATTTAGCTCCTTGCTTGGCGTTTAGAGTAGAAATGTAGTATCAAAATGTATTCTTTCCTGGCAAACTCTGGCCACCCAGAATATTCTTATCTTAACATTAATTACATAGTTTTATTGACATATAACTTAACTGATGGTTATTTCCACATTTCTGTGCACAAATCAATGTAGTTCCACACATGATAACCATGTTTGTCCCACTTGTTATAATGATGATGATTATTAATACTTTGTCTGTGTGATATACACTCACGCACAGGACTGTGTTGCACAAGGAGGAGCAGGCTGCGTCCTTCCACCCAGCTCCCAGCCGCAGAAATAATTACACAGAAACTGTATTCATTTAAACTCTGCCTGGCCCATTAGTTCTACCCTCTTCTTGGCCAACTCTTACATCTTGATTCAGCCCATTTCTAATAATCTGTATTCACCATAAGGATGTGGCTTACCGGCATGAGTCTAACCAGTGTCCATCTTGGGCAGGAGAAGCATGGCGTCTGCCACACTTCCCTTCTCCCCAGCATTCTGTTCTGTCTACTCCACCCACCTAAGTTCTGCCCTATCAAAAGGCCACGGCAGCCTCTTTATTTAACCAATGAAAGCAACAGAAATACAGGAGGACCTCATACAGCAGGACTGCCACTCTCCACCTTAGTTTTTGAGACAAAGTCTTTATTTGAATCTGGAGTTTACCAGATAGTGTGACTGGCTGGCCAAAGGTCCCGTGGATTCATCATTTTGTCCTCCCAAAGCTGGGGTTATAGTGTGTAATGCCATGCCCAACTTCTTATGTGAGTTCTGGGGATCAAACTCGTCCTTTTGTTTAAATAGCAAACACTTTAAACTATTGAGTCTTTTCCTTAGCTCTATAATTATTATTTTAATGATGAGGGTAGTGAAGTTGACTTTATTGTCTTATAAATTGCCTATGAGAGTGAAAGTCATTCTGCTGGGTCTTCCTAGACTCTACACAGTGTGGGTAGTACACATGAAACACGGAGATGACACCATATTTATTCAAACTTTCATTAATATCTAAAGCCTATGAACTCTGCCAGAAGCTTGTACTTGAGGCTGATGGTGTGGAAGATCATGTCTTTTTTTCCTTGATATGCCTATCCAGTTCAAGGATTTCTTTCCTTTGATTGAATAGTCAATAATAAATAATGGTTATTTGAGCCCACTTGTGTTAGAATGTGAAGAACTGAAGCAAGGCTTCTTTAAACTTCCAAACTTTGTTCATAGAAATTATTTCACAGCATTTATTACATATTTTTAACTTTAGCCTTTCAGAAATTTTCAGTAGAAACAATATGCTAAGCCTCTAATGAAAATCAATTTGATTCTATGAAAAAAAAAGCCATATTTGAGCTATTTGACCTGTTTCAAATGCTTTTTAATTTCAAAATCTCCTTTTTAGAGATATTTTCAGAGATGTGTTCCTTCTTCTGTATGCCCAAGCTCGTCCATCCCACTCACATCTTCCTTCAGACAAAGGACCAAATCCATCGAAGACAAATCATCTTCCCTTCACTAGTGCCAGTCCTTGCCTTGACTTCACTCTTCACACTGCTGAATTTGGAGAGGAACAGTGAGTCTTTCACATCGTAGTCTGGAACTATTGCAAGCTGGTTCTGGATTAACCCTCTCACAAAGAGAAATTTCATCTATATTCATACATAGTAAAGGAATAGTCAAAAATGACTTCCCATTCCCAAGGCCAAAGCCCCATTTTAAGTTCCCTTCACTGCCTTTCTGGTGTTTATAGCTGTTAATCTCTTAGTCTTCAAATCTCTTAGCACCTTTGATTTTCTGGAAATCAAGCCTTTTAAGAATTGAGAAAAATTTCCCCAGTCAGTCCTAGATTGATTTCTCCAGGTCCTGCAGTCAAAGTTGGTGGTATCTTTAGTAAAAGGGTTTTACCCTGTCATTATAGTGCATTGGCAATAATTTGTGTTCTTTCTTGAGGGGTGAGTGAACAATAGGATTTCTTAACCAATGACCCATAGGACCAGTACACTCACAAAAACATGGCAGACATGATTACTTGTGTAAGATCAAGGCAGTAAGTATTCCAGCAAGGACATGTGCTCTCAATTCTTAGTGCTGGAATATTCTATGTGGACTGTTGGTGGGGTACAGTGTGAGAACAAAGTATCAATGATCTCAACATGTTACAACACTGATCCATTAGGCAAGATGTACCCATTTTGTGCAATGGTTTAGTGACATTATGTAGGTCACCAACAACTTTTTGAGGCCTTTTTGTAACTCCGGGAAGCCCATTACTGGGGAGGCCACAGGGTCTTGGGAGAATCTACTAATAGTAGTTGTAATACTTGTAGTAGTAGCAACAGTATTACTATGATTAGTAGTAATACAACTGCTATTTTTTTTACTAAATGTTGATGTGAAACTGTTTTCTAAATATTTATGTTTATTCCTAATGGGATTAGTGTTACACTCCACCCCAGGTCAGAGAAGCTTCTCTGTGGTGAGCTGTAGTTAGCCCAGAATCATTGACTGATACAAAAGCTGAGAACAGGTGACTCTGGAGAGCTCAACCCTAAATGCAACATCAAAATCCCCAAAGGCTCGGGCAATATTGTGGAAGTGTGAGGGTTTCAACATAAGGCTTTTATAGCTTGCTTTGTTTGTAAAATTATTCTTATTGGTGTAAATGAGAATGCAGATTTAAAAATGTGAAAGTAATTTTAATTGATAAGTTTGAGAGAAGCTTGATATTTTGTATTATATTTTGACCATAATAAATTACAATTTTAATGAAGTGTAAAACCTCCTGGGTAAGTGAAAAAAATTTAATATATTCATGTGAAATGAATTATAAGTTAAAAATGCCATTACTTAAAAATATCTTATGCAATTGGGAATTTATTTTCACTGAACAGATTCAGCAGATTGTAGTTATATATTTATTTGTATGTATGTAGCAATACCAATCAATGAAAAGAGATCATGAATTTAGGAGAGAGTAAGGGAGGGGCATGAGAGGGTCTGGAGGGAGGAGGTAAGCAAAGGGAAGAGTATTATTGCAATTAAAATTTAAAAGTATTAAGAAAATGCATACAAACATCATTAAAAACACAAGACCAACTCCAAAATACAAATAGATTGAATCAATGCATTTTCCCACAGTAATTACTAATCTTTGAATTGTTTGACTCTCCATGGGGAACTCATTAAGTCCTCATGATTCAGTCTTATTTCATCATTGAAATCCATTTCTTCCAAGAGTGATAACGATAGGTCATATTTTTGTTTTGGGAGCATCAGTGTTTCCTTATGAGAAGTAAATTTATTAAATGAAAATCACTAGATGTTCAGATAACAAAGAAATTTAGTGGTGTTCGCTCTCTCTATAAAGTTGGTTTTGTGTCTTATAGAAGTGCACACAATGTTTAAATTTTTTCAGTGTTTCATGAAATTTCTGTATGTGTTGATGCTGTACTGTGTGAATGTGTGTTTGGTAGAATGCTCACATTCACATTCTAAATTTCTCATAATGCATAAAAACATGTTGGCTAGATTAAAAACAGTAACTAATACATTATGTTGTCTGAATTTTCTGTCCTGCCTGGTTTCTGTCCTCCCACCAGGTCCCATAGCCATTTAACCCCAAAGAAATCACACAGAGGTCTATATTAATGATAAACTGATTGGCCCATTAGCTCAGGCTTCTTATTAACTCTTATAACTTATATTAACCCAATATTCTTATCTATGTTAGCCACATGACTTGGTACCTTTTTCAGCAGGGCAGGTCACATCTTCCTTTTTCGGTGTCTGGACAGGACTGGGGAATGGGCTTCCTCCTTCCCAGAATTCTCCAGTTCTCATTGACCCACCTCTACTTCTTATCTTGTTGTCCCACCTCTACTTCCTGCCTGGTTACTAGCCAATCAGCATTTATTTAAAACAGTTATTTAAAGCATTTATTTTAAAATTATTTAAAATTGACAAAATACAGACAATTGTTCTGCACCAGAGTAAAATCCATAAAATTCAAATATAAACTTTTAAATCAAAAACTTTTAAAATATTGATTGGCCATTAGCGTTCGTTGCTTTGAGCATTTTTGTTTTGTTTTGTTGAGCCATTTATTGACTGAAAGTTTTGTTTTGCTGGAGTTTAGTTCTTACAGTCCTGCATCACTTCTAGATCTCATCACTCCATCTCTGCATTGGAGTTGGTGAAGAATTTCTCCTATCCCGTAGCTATCTGTTTAGTCCACTGATGGTTTCTTATGCTTTTTAATTTTACACAATCCTGTTTGTCAATTTGTGGGGCCCTTTCATGTGCTATTGGCTCTTCAGAAAGTTAATGCCTATGGCAATATGTCAAAATGTGGGATTGCCAAAGAAGTGAGGAAAAGTGGGGCCCAGCAACAACAAATTATGTTTGAAAGGTGATAATAAAACTCAATACTTTCTATGCTAATTTAAATATGCAAAAAACAATGGCTTTTGAGCATTAAAGAAATCTTTAGAATGAGCAGAAATCAGTTTGGTCAGTCAGTTTCCTAAAGGATAGCGTAACTTGTCACAGGAAATGAACTCCAGTGTCTTATTTATTTGGTATTTCTATTGTCGACTATTTTTGAAATTGTATATTTTTATCGAACAGTTGTCACTGTTGACAATAATAGAAGAAAGACGTCTCAATGGGAAGACACTTACATTGTCTTTCAATTGCAATGAGAACTCCCAGTCAGGAAGTTTATGTCTGTATCAGTTCTATAATAGTTATGATTTAAAGAAACACTTACTGGAGTTTCCTCTGCAGTTACAAAACACTTAAATATTCTGAGAAATATAATTCAGTGTACTCATGCATTTTCCATAGAATTGAAAAGTTGTCTTTAAATTTCAAATACAATTGGAATGCTTTATTAAGACAGTCACATTCATGATGTTGAGATGAAGTATCGTGGTTATTAGAATCTATTAAATTATGACAGAGGGCTGTCTTAGGTTGGTTTCTATTACCATGATGAAGATCATGATCAAAAGCAGCGTGGAAAGGACAGAGGTTATTTGGCATAAATATCACAAGACACAATCCACTGGGGAAAGCCGATGCAGGAATTCAAATCAGGAACCTGGATGTTGGAATCAAAGCTGAGATCATAGACGAATGCTGCTTACCGGCTTTCCCCTCATGGCTTGTTCACCAATTTTTAAATAACCCAAAACCACATTTCCAGTGGTAGAACTGCCATATAGTAAGCTGCATTTTCCCATGTCAATCATTAAAGAATAATAAGCCTCCAATGATCTGCCTACAGGCCAATTTGATGAAGCAAATTCCCTAATCGAGATTCTCCCTCTTCCCAGATATTTCCAAGTGCGTGTCCAGTTGACAAAACCCACAGCTCAGAAGACTGAAGGGCACCTCAGAATAGTGTCGCAAAGGAATGACAGCAGAAAGGTGCTAATGAAATGTTTCAAAATAGAACTCAGTGGAGATTATGCACACATGTATCATCCTTGGTTCTTAGGTTTCTTTTTTCTCTCTACGTATTGAAGTCCGTCAGAATTTCAAACTGATGGACATTTTTCCATCATAATTTCATTTTGATCACCTATTGCTAAAAATAATTTTTATAATATTGAGGAATTTTGCAGTTATCTAGATTTCAGTGTAATGTTTGAAAAATTCATCAAAATCAACAGAATGAATTTGACAGAGGAAAAATAGTAATAGAAAGTGAAAATGAGCTCATTGCCAAGTTGAGCAAATGTAGGCATACGTGATCAGTCTTGCCCCACAATCTCATTTTCTCTGGTCTTTCTTACCTGCCTAGACATGTCCAGTATAAATTATAAAAGTGTTTGTTTTAGATCTGGCCCATTGGATTGCTGTGCTGTCCAACTGTAAAATAAGAATTCTAAGGATCTCAAACACTTCAAATTGGCTACCAATGATTGCTTAGTCAATGGAGTTTCAGCTGTCTTCAGCCCACAAGTGACCATCTGTCTTCTCTTTTACCTGTCTAGCACTGTCCCATCATCATCTCCAGGCTGCTACAACGACATGTCCTCACTCTATGTACTAATGGTAATTATTATCTGTAGGGTAATTGCCCTTTTAGAGTCAGACAAAGCAGGTTGCGAGAATGAGAATCCTTTTATTTCACACCGAGAGAAGCCAAGGTATGATACATAAGTTGAATGTTTACGTTGATTGTTGTTCCTAACCCATAATATTTTACTCAACCCAGAGTTTTAATTCAGTTCTACAGTCTGTGATTTGTTATTACTCGCATGCGGACACTCCACTAGTTCTAAAGACTCCAATTCTGATCTAACTCCTTGTCCACTTTTCCATATCCCCTTCTCCATTCTTTGTTCCCTTTCCTTTACTCTCTAATACCTTTTGTTCCTAGAGCAACCTGAGACATTGTGTCCTCTTATTCTCTCTCAGACCATGGACGTCCCCCATTTTCATTACAAATATCTATCTCAGATTTGTAGACTAAATCACGTCTTACTACAAAATTCAGAGGTTGAAGCCCTAAACCATTGTTATGGTATTTGGTGGACCTCTGAGGGCAGAGTTAGATTAATGAGGTCACAAAGAAGACTCTATCCAAGAAGTCTGCATCCATAACAGGAGGAAGAGACTATGGAGCACCCACCTATAAAATAAGGAGGTGGTGAGAAAGCAGTTATCTGCATACCAGGAAGCAACTTCCCCTCACCACGCTTTCTAGCAGCTTAAGAGCCATGAGATCATAAACTTCTTCATTTTTTTCAACTGATATTCCATAATGGCATCCCAAACATATCAATACATCAAATTATAGCATATTTTCTCATCTTTTTTTTTTTTTTTGCCCTTCTTGCCTAAGTGAAATACCCATAGTCAGCACTGCCTTCTGTCATCATCCTGGAAAAGAGATATTTTTTCTCTTCCTGGCCTGCTGTTAAGTTCATGTCACCATTTTGAAACTTCCTTATTTGAATTAACTTTTGTCCCCGTGATCAGTACATAAATTCAAGTTTCTCCATCTTATTGAAGTTATTCAGGAATTTCTCAGTCTCCTTCATTCTTATTTGTTAACAGTGGGCTTTTCTAATTAGGTTTCTTTTAGATTTTATTTTCTTCCATTTTACTCTATGGTGAGATCCTGTTGTCTTTGAACATAGGTTTCCAGTCCTACTGGGTAAGGATTAGGGTAGCGTACAGGAAACGAGGTAATTAACAAAGCAGAACATGTAGCACTATTTCAAGCCAGTATTTCACAGGGACCCTTTCCCTTAAAGGCAACCTACAGAGAATGGTCATGAAAAAGATAAGGATACCTCTCAGGGTCAGCAGCCACATTCGTGCCTCTACAGAGGCAGCTGCAATTACCCCTAGAAATGTCTGGAAAACCTTGAGTCACTAATTGCATCCCCTCCACTCGATGAGCATTATCAGCTAATCAGCTCTGAATCATGACAGCAAATTAGCTCTGCTATCATACCATTGCAGTGGGGAAGGGGGAGTAAGAAATTCCAAGAAAAGGAAGGGAACAAAGTTTATAGAAGAAGACCTGTAAGGTTATGGTTTTTGCCTGTTAAACTATATATGAACATAAATTATAAAATTATTTTTTCCTAAATATGTCCCTTTTTGGTAATAAAAAAATTAAGTCAGATTTTTCCTCATATTCTTCAAAGCTTTAAAATTGTTTCACATATGGTCAAGTTGATATATTTTTTGAATTTTGTTAATTATTGCTGTGTGTATGGTGTGTGTGTGTGTGTGTGTGTGTGTGTGCGTGCCATGGTGTATAGGGAGTACAAAGAACAATATTGTGAAGTAATTTCTGTCTTTTTGCCTTTAGAAAACAGTTAGGAATTATGCTTGTTTAGGAAAGTAGTGGTTTTAGTTTCTCCTCCAGATCCATGAGTTCACCAGCACAATTTCTGCTCCAAAGGCTGGGTGATCACTCTGGAAGAGGGGCTGACACTGTGTAAGAACCAAAGTAACAGGAAGGTTTTTAGGAATTTCCTATGAATTTCCGAAACTACACACATAAAAGTATTGCCATCAGAACTGTCTACACATGAGCTGAACGAGGACACTAGTAGGCATGCTAATGTGGAAGGTAGTACGGGTTGCTTCAAATTCCTCAACTCTGCAAAATGTTGTATGATCTTTGTATGTAACATATAGACTGAGAAGATTGCATTTATATATTTATAATCTTTACTCAACATACGCCAAGGCCCCCACATACACATGTGTGTGTGCATGCTCTCTCTCTCTCCTCTCTCTCTCTCTCTCACACACACACACACACACACACACACACACACACACACCAAGAATTAATGAAAAAGAGCTCATGAATTTGGAAGTGAGCAATGGTGATTATATGGGAGGTCTTGGAGGGAGGAAAAGCAAGGGGGAAATGATGTTAATATAATCTCAGAATATAAAACGTTATTTAAAAACATGATATAAAAATGTCAGAGCACCCCATGTAGCACAGGCCATTTCTATGGGATTCCTATGTATAGGAAGTTGTTGTATATAAATGTGTCTATATATGCTTCTTGTGCTTATTCTGACTTTTTCTTTCGTTTGTTTTGTCCTATTAAGATTTGTTTTGGTTTTGGGTTTATTGTTAGCCTTTAGTTGCCTGGTTTCTTTTCTTTTCTTTTTCTCTTTTATTGAAAATTATTTTTTTCCATGCAGTATTGGGACTCAAGTTGGCAAAACCTCTGGTCCTTTACTGATTTTGGAAGTGCGAACATCAAAGACCTCCATCCATCCATCCTCTGGTAAAAGCATTGCAGGGGATAAGCACAGCAAAAGCTGGCTGCTCTGGATGTGGAAAGGAGAGTGGAGACTGGGCTGATACTTTCTCCAGCACTCTGTATTCCTCACTGGACTTCCTTTACCTGCACGTAGAAAGGCATTTGTTTCTCTATTTTCCCTCTCCGAATAGATTACAGATTTCTCACACTTGGGGATTCATCTTGGTCTTAGCACCTCACCATTGAGAACATTTACTTCCTTGTTGGAAAATAAATATTTATTGAGTTGCAGACTTTCGCATGACCTATGGTGATATTTACAATTCTGGCATGGTGGCAGATGTTTGTGGTGCCCTGGCTTGGGAAGTGGGCACAAGGGTGATTGCAAGCTTGAGACCAGCATACACTTCTTAGTGAGACCCTGTCTCAGAACATTTCTCCGCAAAATACCACAAAAGAAAATCAGAAGTTTGCTGAATAGGAAGCAATATAATCATATTAAATATTTTGTAACAATTCCATGAATAACTGTAACCCTTTCTGACCACTAGGGATAAGGGCTACCAATCCAATTCTAATCTTTTCAAAAGTTTACTGCATTTAAAGAAATATTTACATTTTTCAAAACAAAAAATCACAAAGGTTTGTCAGATTGCAACAAATTATTGAATATCTTGCATGACTGATTTGCTTAGTATTCTTAAAATTTACCTTTTATCCATGCAAAGGAAACAAGAGTGAGGAATCAAAATAATACAGCACAAATCCTTACTAAGACTCTGGCGGTTGTCAAAAGAGCTGAAATCTGAAAAGGGAGAAATGTTTGTGTTTCTTTTACAAAGGATGCACAGGAAGTTCTAAAGTACAGTCAGGTCACAGTCATTTTCTTTTGGTTAGCTGAGAGCACTCCACACCAATTTTTAAAAGAAACATTTTGGTATTATGACTGTAGTCATTCACATTGTGGGTGTCGTTAAGAAAATGGATTGCTGACTATATTTTTGAGAGTCTACACGTGGCAAGAGACTCTGGCTTTCCTTCAGGGTCAGCTCTGTACAAGCTCAAGAGCATATTAAATATAGCATTTCCTAGCTTTATTAAATATTTAATAGTTTTCCTTCTGTTATCTCTTTATCGGGGCAAAGCCTTTAAAGTTTGCTCTAGAAGCTCTGAGATGAGCTAAGTAATCTATGAAAACATCACTGCTTCCACCAATGGGGGCATAGAGGTTAGAATGGAAATAGAAAGGGCAAGAAATGACAAAGCTCACACTTGGCCATTCAGAGGCTATATAGTTTTCCAGTTTTTAGTGGTCAGTTGTCCACTTTGGTTTGCTCACATGTGCATTTCCTTAGTTTGCTCCACGTATAGCAAACATTTAGCTATTATACTTTTCCTTTATAAGGACTTTGAAGAATCCACAAGTTGGTGAAGAAAAGCATAGGACTTTCATTCTTCTAGTTTTATTACACTTTAGCTATCAATAACCAAAGCTTAATATGTGCGTCTTGGCATATGTGAATAAAATACTACTTACGGTAATATTGGAGCATTTGTGTTCCAAGCCTTTCTCTTCAGCAGAGTGGAAAACTTTTGCCGACAAAAACACATTTAGAGATAATATACGTATTACAGTGCAGGCAGCTTTATTCTAGTCACCAAACCTTAGTTTGGTTCTCTGTAAGATGGTATTAAAGCAATTTGCTACACTATTTGTCCAGAAGATTTAATGAAATAAAAATTTATTCTGAAGAGGGATATGTTCACTGAGTTTTGCATATGGATATTGTTATTAGTATCATTTTTAGAACTTAAAAATACATCTTGGTTTTTAACATTATTTTTTTTTCTTACATCAAGATAGCACTGCTACTGGCCTCGTAAAGTCATTGCAGGCTTCTCTTACATTTTTGCAGTATCCTTACCCGTGGCACATGCCTGAATTTCTTACTTTCCTGATACCCTTCATTCAATAGACGGTTTAAATGTGAAGAATTTGGCCAATAGCAATTATAAATAATACATAGATACCATGGCTCTGTGTTGGGTTACGTTAAAAAGACTATTATTTTGACAATTCTTGTCATAGTATTCAGGAACATTTGACATTCAGAAACAAGATTATTTCGCACTAATCTCTAGAGTTTAAACCTGAAAATATGACCAGACACTGACATCATCTGTGTAGTTTTTATGTTAGAATTAACACGTTTAGTTTGGGGAAAGAACAACAGAAATGTGATGGCTTATGCTGATCTTTATGTACTGTCGTGTGCACAGTAACGCGTGTGTATTCATGCACTTGACGCTTACACTTCTTTGTACCAAGTCGTTTTTCAATCCTTTGAAATGTTTGTTTTATTTTACTTTACAAAAAAATGTTTTGATAGACGCCACCAGTGGATTATCTTATTCAGTAAGCCTTTTTTATATCATTTTTGGGACTCTGGATTACATGATATTGTTACTCCTTCTCTCAGGAGGTTACATGTTCATTTCCTGTCATTTCTCTGGCATTGACTACCCTAGGAACACTGACAATGTCCCAATCTTATATACTCTCTTCTATTCTTCTCTTCATGACTTACATTTTTCATCCTATGACATCGTTTACTTTGTTTCCATGAGCCTTCTTAAAAATCTAACTCTAATGCATGAACTGACTTTGTAGAGCCCATTCTCTGAAAAGAGATACCTTGCTCAGCCTAGGCATGGAGGGGAAGGGGAGAATCCTTGGCCCTACCTCAATGAGGGGACCTGGCAGTCATAGTTGACTTCACAGGAAAGGCTTTAACTTCTTTGAGGAGTCCATGAAAGGAGGGGGGGGGGAGGAAAGGGAGGAGTGGGAGGAAAAGAGGTAGGAAGAACTGGGATTGGTAGGTAAAATTAATTAATTAATTAAAAAATCCATTTGGAGGAAATGGGTCGTTGTGAAAAAAGGAAGCAAGAATGAATGTGGTTTTATGCTGGATATGACCACAGCCTTTAGCATCCTTTCTGAGCACTTACTTGTATCAACACAATTAGCATGAAAGCAAATTTATTTATTTATTTATTTTGGATTTTTGAGACAGGGTTTCTCTGAAACTTTTGGAGTCTGTCCTGGAACTAGCTCTTGTAGACTAGGCTGGCCTCAAACTCACAGAGATCTGCCTGCCTCTGCCTCCCGAGTGCTGGGATTAAAGGTGTGCACCATCACTGCCTGGCTATGAAAGCAAATTTAAATTACTCTGAAAAAGCATAAAAGTTATTAAAGAAGAATAGGTAATATGGCAAAAATGAGTTCTATAGTAGAGAGACGAAGGAAGAACTGACAGAAGAGCTTACTTGTGCCTTTTTAATCAGGGACCTTTTAACGACCAGAGTTGAATCTTAAATTCTGTGCATTTCTTTACTAGCCATACAAAGAAAACAGCTGTATTGAGAAGATCCATGTGAAGAAGGATTTTGAGAATAGGTTAAGAGTATTGTGGGTTAGCAAGTATTTAGAAGCTATTAAACTATTTTGAACAGATGGGTAGAATCACATTTGTTTCTTTAAAGGAACGATTTTTCCAAGTAATGTAGAAAAGTCAATTAAAGGCAAATTAGAAGCTAAGCCCTTAGCTCCACAATGTCATAGATATTTAGAGTCAGGATTTATAGGATTTAGTGATTCAACAGACGTAGGCATTGAGGAAAGAAAGTGAGTAGTCATGCCTTTTTGGCTAATTGGAAATAGAGTATTCAAAACAAGAAGAACATATATAATGAAAAACAGACTTAAACAGCACATTAGAAGTGTGCTTTGATGTCTATCAGAATTTCAATACAAAAATTTGTAAGCACCTGTTTTGATTATCTTCATATTGCCAGTGACAACTCAATGTGAAGAGTGTTATCGACTTGAAAATAAAGATTATGAACGCAAAGTATCAGTTGAAGATTGATGTTAGGTTGCTATTGGAACGTTGAATGTTGCTGGGTACTCGACAAAGGAAATGAGATCAATTCATTTCAAATAAACACCAGTATTTGGGCAGTGGGCTTATTTGTTGTTTATTCAAAATTCCAGAGACTCTCAGAATTCCTTAGATTAGAGCCCAAATGTTCACGTTTGTAAAATTTTCTTGTCATAGTAAGTACATATTGTTTATAATCTAATAAAGGTGTCATCTGTGTTGTGTATGTGGAGACTTTGAGACTAGTTCGTCCTCTCATTGATTTATAAAAATTCTGGGAGTCAGTGGTTTTTCTCAACTAGAAACTGCCCAGTATTGTAAGTATTTCCAATGAAAAATAAAGATCTTAAAAAGAAAACTAATTCTGAAAGTGTAAAAATAAAATAAACAGAATAGTATGTTTTCTACTTTTTCAAATATCTTTCCTATTTGGCTTGATAGAAGGCAATTATTTTAAGATTCTTTTGCCTGAATCTGCAGTCAATCCATTGAGATACCATATCCTGAAGTCCTGAAAAAAATTCCACTAAACTAGTATGACAATGAGAGAAAAATTAAATACAATTTCTTAATATCACTTCAAAAATCACTATTGTTTGTGAACCCCCAAAAAGGTCTAAGGACCATTAACATTTCATAGACCACAGTTCATGATCTGTTCCTCTAGTGAAATAAATCAACACTAAGGCCCATCCCTGGTGCCTCTCCATTGCATTGCCAACTGATCCCTTCTGGATTTTAATTAATATGCTTCTTGTAACCAGAATGTAACAGCATACATTACTGTTTTTGTGGCACACCCCAAACTTCCCTGTGTCTTCCACAGAGAACTGAAAAGTATATGAAACAGTGTACATGGCTTTCAATCAGAGGACGAAGTGAGAATGTAATATCAGCTATCCCCAGGAACAAACCGGAATGCCTTCAGGAAGGCAGCAGAATGGGGGGTCCTCACTTGTACTGATTAGCCAACTGGGCCCCTGTGTGCTACAAAATCCATGATCCAGATGTCAAATCCTAGATTGTGATGGAATAGGTGATTTCATCCCAAGACAAACTGATTCTCTTAAAACACAAGTTCCCACTGGATCAGTGGTTACGAGTACTGCCTGCTCTTCCAAAGGTCCTGAGTTCAATTCCCAGCAACCACATGGTGGCTTACGACCATCTGTAATGAGATCTGGTGCCCTTTTGAGGAAGAGACCTGGTCAGTCGTCCTCATCAACTTAGTCCATGAAACCCAATGTGGACAAATTCAATAGAACCACCATCTACGGGCTGCCCATTCATGCTTCAGCATTGCCAGGGCATAAATTATATTCAAATTCAATTCACACACATATTATATTAAAGATGGAAATTTGGAGATGTGTTTTCAATAAATGAAATTAGAAACTGAAAGTCTGGCTTATGTCATGAATTTATGGAGCACAGCTTTTAAATCACACAAGTGAGAAGCGGCAGTTTTTACCTTAGTGTAGCTAAGCATTTAAAAATTATTTTTATGAAAAAAGAATAGAAAAACACTTTAAGTCTTATCATGAGACTTACAAAAATGAAATTAGGCTGTGTGTGCTTCATAATGGATGATTCTCAATGCTGGTTACATGACTGTATGCCAAAATCTATTGCGATAATACTCATCGATCATGCAAACCTCCCATGCTTGTATCTTCCTAAGTTATATTCAGATCAAAACAGACTTTAAACAATTAAGATTACATTAAAATTAGTCTGAAATAAAAATATAAAGAGAATGTTGTATATTCAAATTGTACAAAAATATTTAAAGAACAGTAAAATATATATTATTAGGGCATGCATGGATGTTAATTGTCAAGCCAATACCTGATAATATTTTCTTGTTTGAATAATGAATGTTAAATTATGTCATATTAATTTCCAGTGCTATATTCATAGTATAATAATTTCTTTATATGACCTTTACTTTGTATACATGTCTAGATATAGAAAGGTGTTTGTGTTTCATGTCATATACATGCTTATAAATAGATGCCTGAAATGTAATCATCTCCTCTGATGTCTGAACTTGATAATCATAGAGAGAGGCTCTACTGATATGTGATTAGCTTTCCTATGAGTTCGCGAAAGCCTGGAGTTCTATTTGTAAATGGGAAACTTGGATGACGCAAGCTTGACGTCTCCAGCCTGATGAGAAGCTCAAGCTGTTCTCAGTTCTCCATAGCAACAGGAGACTTGAGGGCCTAGTTACTCCTGTCTGGATGGCTCTTAAGGATAGACTCACTAATGAAGGAGATTTGCTTTGTCTTCTTCAAGACCGTAGTACTGCGAGAAGCATGCCAGCCTTGTGAATTATGTTAAAGTTGTGCGTAAGACTTGCATACGTATACTACCAAGAGCATCTACTGATAATATGCTGTAGGAGCAAAGAAAAGCATTCTGCTGTATAAGTTTTGACTAATAAAACCAGAAAAATACTCAGAGTGATCTGTTTTTAAACACTAATTTTAATATTCTTAGCGCTTGTCTTATATAAATTTTATTTTAAAATTAAACTGGTAACATGCAATCAAATTGGTTTTATGAAGATCTAAATTTAGATGAGTCTCCACAAGCAACACCTGATCCAATGCTACTGCCTGAGGCACATATATTACTGCTATTAAAACATAATATTTCCTTAGGTGTACATAAAGAAACAGAATTAGAGTGTATATTATTGTGCCATTTGGTTTTATTTTAACATTATTATTATTTGGGATTATCACTTAAATAAATGTTTACCTAAGCCATTATTTAATAGTATATTATGGGCATACCATCAACTCGTGCACCCGTGCATCTTTCAAAATAAAAATGCTAACTAGTTGGACACTCCTATAAATTCATTCTACCTGTGTTTAATATGAAAATTTAACACAACAGATTTCTGTAGGTGCAAATATTGTATCTGGGGCTCTACAAACATCTCATACCTTGGTCCTGGATGTTCTTGCTCTTTTCCTGTCTTTATGTCATTTATTTAAGAAAGAAACCAATGAAAACGTAATAGAAGTGTGGTATTCTCAATTTGAAAGCATGCAATGTCCTTAGGTTGTAAATTAAAAATAGATTTATTTCACTTGGAATTAACAAATGAGAAATTCTGTTATATATTAAATTCACATAATAAAATGCCCCTTAATGTCTATTTTCAAGCATTCAGTGGCTGATAGACTTAGTAAGATTGATCTTATTTTCTTCATAACATGTTCCCTGTAAGGTTTCTATTACAGATTAGGTTTTCTGATCATTAATTATAAGCTGAATGAAGTGACAGATTCTGCTTTGGGACTATTGGAACTCTAGCACAGTCCACTAACATATTTACAAATCTATCCTTTTATTGAGTCAATATCAGGAACCGAACACCTACTTCATGCTTTTGGCCAGGTGATGGCAGAATGTGTAAATCCCTCACTTGGAGCAAGTTGCATTTAATTGAATTTTTTTAAAAAAATGTGAAGAAATCACATCAATGGCCCACAGGTTATAGGAGCAAAGATAAGAAACAGAATAAACTGGAAAGCTTGGCATTTGTGAGTGAGCTAATAGACCCCAACTTCATTTACTTTGATACTAATGGGAAAGAGAAAATTATGAAACTAAGAATAGACCCCCCCTCTGTGTGTGTGTGTGTGTGTGTGTGTGTGTTTGTATTGGGTAAACTGATATGATCCAGGCATTTCCCTGACTCCTAGGACTTGCTCATCATGGCACTGATACAACAGGAATCACTGTCCACTTTTCATAACTATGGACATTAGGTGTGAGGAAGAATGGCCTGTAAGCATTAGACTCACAACTCAATTTTTTAAAAGGGGTATTTTCATTCTGAAGCTTCCTGGAATTTTGCACCAATTCTCTGAATCCGGTCCGCATGACACACATTGTCTGAAAGCTTTCTAACACTTTAATTATTTAACTTAAGTAATTTTATGTTCATTAAAAGCCTTGTGAGTTTGTGGTGTTATCATAGTGGGAAAGCAAGAGAAACGGCAACGTGATGCGTTCCGATTCCTCCCTCAGACACATTCTGTTAACAGGATGGATGCAAGACACTGCTAGCAACATTTGGGGGAAAAAATGGACCTCGTTGATTGACTTCTGTTGTAAATTTGACCATTTCCTTCAATTATTTTGTTGTTTAATTTCTGTTGGTTCTTTTAAATTAACATTTCAATCCCCAAAGAAATTTAATTGCACCTTATTTTTCTCATTCATTTGTTCTTTTCCTCTTTCTTCCACCCATAGTTTCATCTCTACTGACCATCTAGGCACCAGGAGTCGGGGATTAGAAAATGGATATGACATAATTCCAGTTCAGAATGATGGCCCAGCTCAGTGGAGAGGAGCAAAAACAAATTATCTCCTTCGAAAGTTCTTTCCTTTTAATTTGTTTTTCTTAATATTCTAATATTCACTCCATCCCATCTGACCATTTTAGCTCTATTCAGTGAGCCAGAAAAGAAGACATTCCCCCCCCCACCCGAAGAGCTTAGCATGAATTTCAGATAAATAACATCAAGCTGTTACTAATGCAGCCAATGTTTGCCTCTGGGTGATTGTGATCTTCAGAGCTTCTAGCATCACCCATTCGTTTGATATGTAAACTAAATTCCTAATGAACCAGACCTCTCTTTATCCCACAGGAGACAGCATACTCGTTCAAAATCTCTTAAGATTTTCACTGATGTCAAACTTCTGATGACCTTTGCCCTCACTGAGTATTCTGTTCTGCTTTTGAACCTCTCTGGCTGTCTTGTCTCACAGATGATGGCCCCACCCACACATCTCTTATTGTCTCACAAGGCCCCTTGCCTTCATGAGTTAAAGCAGAATTAATTGGTTTTGGCTAATGGTAAGCAGAGGTAGTGTTATCTCATACTACGAAACTGTCATTGCCTGTCCAGATTTCTGCGGGTGAGCCTGTGCACGTATTAGCTTCATTCGCATCACTAACTCCTGCTCCTCCTTCGAGATTTTGCCCTTTTCCCTTTTTTTTTTTTCAAACTTCAACTTCTACCCTCTCAAACATTCTCTATTCTCAAGCAGGCAGAAGACAATCTCCAACTCTTCTCCTGTCATATAGCACATGGCTTTCTTTCAGCTTTCTCAGTTTATGCGTGGTCTTTAACTTTTCAACAATTTAAAAAAATTGTCTTTCTGATTTTAAGTAAACATAACAATTATCTTCTTCTGATATAGATGTTCCTCTTTATGCTAAAGTTTATTCATTTGTTTTTATTCATTTATTTTTTTGAAATAGATTCTTCTCTCATTCATTGCCTCCCATACACAGTTCCCCCTCCCTCCCTGTCTCCCAGCTCCTCTTCACTTCCCCTCTCACAGGATCCACTCCCCTTTGCTTCCTCTACAAAAATGAACAGGCCCCCTAGAGACAACTGCCAAACAGGACAAAACAAGACACAATAAGACAAGACAAAAGCCCTCATATCGAGGGTGGGCAAGGCAGCCCAATAGGAGGAAAAGTGTTCCAAGAGCAGGCAAGAGTCAGAGAAACTTCCTCTCCCAGATTTAGGAGGCCCACAAAAACACCAAGCTGACAGCCACAGCATATACACAGAGAACTAGGCACAGATCCATGTAGGCCCAGTATTTGTCGCTTCGGTGTCTGAGACCATGTGAGCACTGCTCAGCTGATTTGGTGGGCCATGTTCTCCTCGTGTCCTCTGACTCCTACAAATCGTTTCTCCTTCTCTTCCATGGGAGCCCCTAATATCTGAGAGGAGGGATCCAAAGAAGACCTCCAATTAAGACTCTCTGCTTCTCTCATAAAGTCTGGCTATAGATCTCTGCATTGATGACAACTGAGCAAGGCACTGATCTGTGAGTACAGCAGCGTATCATTAGGAAATCAGTGTTTTACAACGTCAGTGATACCACACTCCAGCAGATTTATAACACACCCGAAAGTGAAAGCTGCACATAGCTGTGACAGAGCAATATAAATCGATGTGAAATACAAAATAATGGTGTGGTCCAGCTATGGAGTCCTAGGCCAAAGACTCAATTCTGGGGACCTCGAAAGAAACACTCCCATAAAAGTCAAATGGAAAAAGAATGTGTGAAAATCAGGACAGGTACTCAAAGCAGGACGACAGTTTTGTGGAGGTAAGAAAATGTTCCTGTGTTGGAATTTATGAGCTTTAAGTTTAAATATCAAGAGGAACAAGAGTGAGGGTGTCAGGAAGTCTGTATATTCAAGCAGTCTTGATCAGACTGTGATCTGGTTGATCATAATCACCTCAGGGTTGGTCATGTGGGTCATAATAGGAGAAAATGAAGTTGATGCAGCCTGGGTAGTGATTTCAACTCATTACAAGATTTTTATAGTGCAAACCTGTTGTTCCTGGAATCCATGGTGACTGCAGAGGAGCATGACTCACATGGAAAGAAACAGGGATGCCAAACTTTCATCTTGCATTTAGTTATTCCTTGGGCATCTGCAGATGCTTTTGGCAGAAACAGCATCTAAGTTCTCATTATAGTTACTTAATTTTGTTTAACCTTTACATTTATTTTATGCATATGGGATTTTGGGAAGCATATATGTTTGTGCACCACTTGCATGTCCTCCTCTCAGAAGCCAGAAGAGGATATTAGATCTACTGATAGACAATTGTGAACAGTCATATAGGTTCTGGGAATTGAACCAACGTCATCTAGAAGAGCATCCAATGCTCTTAACTGTTGAGCCATCTCTCCAGTCCCCTTTTTTACGGTTCTTAAAATAATGGTGACGCAAATATTGCTAGTTCCATGGCATTGTTGGGATCTAAAGCTTTAAACTTGTTTGCATTTATAGGTTCTTCAGATGACTTCTTGGCTCAAAAGCATTTTTGGAAAAAAGCAGAATTACATCAAAGTAGACATAAACATTCAGACATGCTTCTATTGAGCTGATAAATGTTTATTATTAGTGAGCCTCCAGGGAGTTTTATTAAGAATATGGATGGATGGTTATAAATTGAAGACTCTTCCAACTCATTTGATAATTTGTTTCATTTTTTTCTGAAAAACAAACAAGAAATTGGTTTTCAATTTTTAATATGCCTATTAATCCCCTGGGAACCTTGTTAAATGTTGATTTCCTCTTCCTGCAGAAGGAAGTCTGATATCTCATGGTGGTGCGGAGTAAGGAATTCATACTTTTGTGGAGTTTTCAGTGGATTTAGGAACAGGGATGGGTAACATAATTTGTTTCCAAAGACAAATGCTTCAGTGCAAATAAATACTGTATTCTAAGAGCATTTTGAGGAAATAATTATATTTTAGAAAGTTTACTAAAATAATCTATGTTTCAAATAAAAAAATCACTTTAGCATTCATCTTCTATTTCCACATTGTCTCAAATTCATACAGTAGTTTCAAGCAAGTGAATTATATGGAATAACAAGCTCGAAATGGTACTATTAGAAATAAAGTGTCTTTAAAGCTATGGTTGTCAACCTGGGGGTTGTGACCCCCTCTGGGTTTTGAATGACTTTTCACAGGGTTTGCCTAAGACCAATGGAAAGCACAGGTATTGACATTATAATTCATAACAGTAGCACAATTGCAGTAATCTAATAAATAATTTTATGGTTGGGGATCATCACTACATGAAGAAGTGTATTATAGGGCCACAACGTTAGGACTGTTGAGAACCACTGATCTAAAGTCATTTTGTTGCCTTTTTAAAAACCCGGGTATTACTTCTGCTTTATAACATTTCCTGAGAGAAATGGGTTAACCATTACAAAGACAGTCCCTCTGCTTGATGGGTTTTATAAATGATAGTCCATACACTGTTGGCAGATTTGGAAAACCTGCAGCTCTTGTGGTATTGTAACTAATCATCAGTTGAGAAAGAAAGAAAAAAAAAAAACAACTGGCTAGATGGTGCGGGAGAATTGTCTGTATTCTGTCAATCATGATTTAAATAAATGCTGATTGGCCATTAGCCAGGATGTATAGGTGGGACAACCAGACAGGAAGTAGAGGTGGAGCTAGGAGAATAGGAGAATTCTGGGAAGCAGGAAGCTCTCTTGACATTCCTGCCTGGACCACCGAAGAAGCAGCATGTGACCTGCCCCGCTGAGAAAGGTACTGAGCCATGTGGCTAACATAGATAGGGATAATGGATTAATATAAGCTACAAGAGCTAATGAGAGGCCTGAGCTAATGGGCCTATCAGTTTATAACCTAATGTAGACTCTCTGTGTGATTTTCTCTGGGACTAAATGGCTGGGGGACTGGACAGGACAGAAACCCCAACAAGCCTGGCCCTCATGCTACAGCTAGAGACATAGCTCAGTAGCTAGAATAATTTCCTACCATGCATAAAGCCTGGAGTTTGATCTCTACTACTGCAAAAACCAGGCTTGATGGTGCTAGCCTATAATCTTAGCACTTAGGAGTTGGAAACAGGAGAACCTGGGATTCACAGTCATGGTGACCCACATAGAGAATTCAAGGCTAGCCAGACCTATGATATCCTTTCTCCAATCAAACAACCATGGAATGATTTTTTAAGCTTCTTACATGGCTTTAAAATTCTTCCTTTCTGTGCAGTGGACGTCATCCCCTATTTAAGACTGTGAGCAAAGGTCTCAGGACCCCTTCATCCCAAACACAGTCCACATTTATCCTTTCAAAATCTCATATATTTTTCCTTTCCTGAACTTATGAAAACTACAATTACAGATCTTTTGTGTAGTCAATGAATTTCATGTCTGTATCCTCAGTGCACTGTGAATTCCTCAGTGGCTTCTGTTCCATTAACTGCTATTAAATTAAAAGCTTGACCTGAGGCCTGGCAAAAAGAAGCATCTAATATGCTGTATGCACGCATGCATGAACAATGGTATAATAGAGAAATGCCCAATTATAAAACTACTAATTTTTTGATAAGCATCAATGCATATTATAGAACTGTTTTTGTTGCTTGGATGTGGCAGGCACACTGGGACTTTCTAAAAGATGAAACTATTAGGAGGCCTCATGCAATGGTGCCATTTAAGACTACAGTGTCCACTGAAGAGAGTGCTTCCTGAAGATCACACTACAGTTTAATTGATAGATTGTAGACTCTGCACGCTAGTGCAGGGGACAGAATGGCCTTATGGGTACTGTGGGGGAGAGGGAAAGGAGAAGAGTAGCTGCACATGTGCAAAGTTTTAACAACAAGAAGTTTTTCATTCAATCAGAAACAAACACAACTTTCAAATATAGAGCTACAGGAAAGATGTGGCTCCGAATCAATCACCAGTCGCACATAGCTCTAGCACATCACTGTTTAGCGTATGTAAAGCTGTCGTGATACTTAGTCTTGCAACAACTGACTGAACAGAGCTGTGTATTTATTTGTACATGACATGAAAAAGTGAAATGGAATAAGTTAACATCTCAAATGTCCCGTAAAACTGAACAGTTAGACTGTAAGCCAAAACCAAGAGTGCTTGGAAGATGTGCATGGGGACCAGGTCAGTGCTGTAGATGTGAGATTTGTTCAATGCTATGTGATGGATGTGCTCAGACTACCTTTAAGTCTTCAATGTGGGGTGGTTATCTAAGGCAGACAGTCACATTGATTAGTCCTTTTGCGATATCATCGCAAGCTTATGAATTAAAAAAGGGAGTCTATTTTCTTGAAATGCAGCTCAGCCCTTCTCAGCGGCAGCCATGCTTGAAGAAGAGCTGTCAGGGCACAGATTGGATATTGGAACTCGTCCATTATTTTCAACTAAGAGCTCCCGCTTGACGACAGTTTCTTTCTCCTGGTGATTCCACTCTTTACGAAAGGAACAGCTTGCTCGTTCAGCTAGTGTGGATTATGCGACATTCCAGGAAAATACTAGAGGCCTCAGCCGTGCCGCAGTGCCTCCAGTGAAGGACAGCAGTGCCCTTCAATCCAACACCTGCATTTCAAAGGTTCAGATCTGTAGTATTAAGAACTGTGTGACCCCGGGCTAGGGGAAGGGGTTTCAACAATTTGTATTCTAACTGTTGGAATTTGATAACTTAAAAGCCTGGATATTGTGGCTCAATTTGTCAGGTTACTGTCTGAACCGATCACTTTATTTAAACTGACTTAGGGAAAAAAAAAGGATGTAAACACCCTGACTTGATATTCCTGAATTGTAAAATGGGGCTAGTGGTACTGTTGTTATGTAGATTGGTGTCATCAGTTCAACAGTGTGTGGGTCTAGCCAGAACTATATAGCTGGGAGTTCTTAGGATTAATCTGCATTTGTAGGTGTATATGCACTCACGTAGCATTAATTAAAGAAATGGAATCATCGATTTAGAAAAACTAGCTTTATAACGTATTACGCCAGCATTTTCAAGTTGTTATTTTAAGTCTAGGAAGAAAATTATATTCTAATTGCCTCCCTAACTCAGTTTCTCTCCTTTAATTAATGTTTATTGAGTTTGCCCTCCACCCATACTTACTTAATTGGGCAGTCTCTACTTTCAGCAAGTATTCTTTTCATATTCATATTGCATGATACCCAAAACACTTTATTGATAAGTAGAAGCTGACAGCTACATTTGCATGATTCTGAAATTCCCAAGCGTGTAATCTGCCTTATATCTGCAGTTAGAAACCGTGTTTTAAAATTTCTAGGTCATAAGCAATTGTCAAAATTGGAGTTATTGTCATAATTTTGTTTTTCTTTTTCAGACTGTTGTCATCAAAAATTGTTCTGAGATAACTTTTATAGTTTCTTCACAGTTTTCCTTCCTTCACAAAACAAAAAGTAAAGCTTTGTCTATATGTGAGCAAAGACAAGAATTTGGAGAAACTTCCAGGTCCTGCCTGGTTAGCTTTTTAGAACCATCCCAAGTGACATCCCCAAATATTCCGTTACCCTTTTGGTTGACAGCGATCAGTGCCCTTTGGATTCAGATATATGTCTATGATGGTTCAGGTCACTGTGCATTTCTGTTTCTTTCTTTCTGCAGTTTATTGCTTTTGCTTCTTTATTCTTCATCTTGGTTTCCATCACGACCTTTTGCCTGGAGACTCACGAAGCTTTCAATATTGTTAAAAACAAGACAGAGCCAGTCATCAATGGCACAAGCGCTGTTCTCCAGTATGAAATCGAAACAGATCCTGCTTTGACGTATGTAGAAGGAGTGTGTGTGGTGTGGTTTACTTTTGAATTTTTAGTCCGTATTGTTTTTTCACCCAATAAACTTGAATTCATCAAAAATCTCTTGAACATCATTGACTTTGTGGCCATCCTCCCTTTCTACTTAGAAGTGGGACTCAGCGGGCTGTCCTCCAAAGCTGCAAAAGATGTGCTTGGCTTCCTCAGGGTGGTTAGGTTTGTGAGGATCCTGAGAATCTTCAAGCTCACCCGCCATTTTGTAGGCTTGAGGGTGCTTGGACACACTCTTCGTGCCAGCACCAATGAATTTTTGCTGCTCATCATCTTCCTGGCTCTAGGAGTTTTGATATTTGCTACGATGATCTACTATGCTGAGAGAGTGGGAGCACAGCCAAATGACCCCTCAGCTAGTGAGCACACCCAGTTCAAAAACATCCCCATTGGTTTCTGGTGGGCTGTGGTGACCATGACTACGTTAGGCTATGGGGATATGTATCCCCAAACATGGTCAGGGATGCTGGTGGGGGCCTTATGTGCTCTGGCTGGAGTGCTGACAATAGCCATGCCCGTGCCTGTCATTGTCAACAATTTTGGAATGTACTACTCCTTGGCAATGGCGAAGCAGAAACTTCCGAGGAAAAGAAAGAAGCACATTCCTCCTGCGCCTCTGGCAAGCTCACCTACGTTTTGCAAGACAGAGTTAAATATGGCTTGCAACAGTACCCAGAGTGATACGTGTCTGGGTAAAGAAAACCGGCTTCTGGAACATAACAGATCAGGTAAGGCATGATTTCAAATGTGGGCCACTTTATAGACCAGTGTATCCTATAGGTAGAGGGTAGCTTACTTTTTGTAAATATACATGAGTTTTCAGTTTCAACTTCTCTCAAAATGTGTGTTTGTGAGGCTCGTAGATAACTAGACTGTAGCATTTCTACATTTGGGTCTGCAGAGCAGGTCTGTGGGGGTTTCTGACATTGGTGGGAATGACCTCTGCTGATAGTGCCAATATTTTCTTTTGCCCATTTGTTGCTTCTGTGCCAATGTTTCTTTGTTTCTTGGCATGATGTGATGGTATGATCTTAACCATTTTCCACTTCTCATCCTCAAAATGTTCGCCTTCATCTCATTTGGCTTGGTGTGTTTGTCTCAGCTTTACCGCTGCCACATGGTACCCTGCCCCTCAACCTAATTCAGGAGAAGCAGTTACTTAAGGAGAATGGATGCTTGCACATCAAAGGCCTAGACACTAAAGAGGTGATGTGGAAGCCAGCTATTTCAATAAGAAAGCTCATTATTAGTAATATTCTAGACTGACTAAATTTTATCATTTTAAAACCAGGCAGGATATTGCAACCTAATTCTTTTCTTGAAACAAAGGCACATATAATTCAAAAATTAAACATCCACCGTAGTTCAGGGCACAGGTAATCTGCCATGGTAACCAATAACAAAATTCCATCTCATTCCAGCAATCATTTCTTATTGCATTGTACCTTGGTCTCTGCTCCCCTCTAGAACTGAATTTTGGATATTTCACTACTTGGCTTTTGCTGGAATCTTGCTTCCTAGATGCTAGATGCAGCGTGCAGTTGATTGATTCTGAGTTGAGAGTCAGTCTGTCCAAGCCAAGGCAGAGGGAGTTCTTGCTTGTCCATTATGTCCTAGTAAGATATAATAATTTTTTAGATTATCAATTTAAATAGCTTAATTTGAAATTTAAAGTAAATATATACTCTCTCTTAGATCTACTTTAACTATTTCTTTTATGAAAAAATAATAACCACTGATGATCTCATGTCTCATTTAGAAACAAGGTCCCCCTTAGCTTCTGAAAATGTTTATGAGGCACTGAAAGAAGTGTGACTGGAGATGAATCTGTTGTTTACAGTTTTCATCCGCAGTCTTTATATGCATTTGGGATTTCATCTGGAAATTCTATCAACACATATCCGACAACTATGAAGAATATTTATCTGAAAAGGGGAACTTAGCTGAGGTTGTTGCTCATTACACTACTCTCAGTGTATTTATGCAGGACCCTTAAGAAAGCCATGGTCAAAGAAGACGCATCTTCTTCTCCACTCAACATTGTAGCATCAAGCCAGTGTGCAGGCTGATGCATATAGAAAGCTCCTGACAAGAATGCAGAAGTAAACAACACTTTCACAGACACGGGAGATCTTTGCTGTGTGCTTTGCTCAAAATGATTTTGAGTCTTCAAAGTGGGATGGTAGTTATTATGCTTTGGGATTATTTTAGTAAAGAGTTTTTTGGGGGTGGGAAATTGAGCTTCAGAAAAGTAGGAAAAACATGTCTCTTTAAGAACTGCAAGACCCGTCATTACTCAAGAGGTCTTCCTAAGTTACTATACTCTTAACCATTTCCATTCATGGTATTTGAATAACATGTAACAAACTACGTGGTAAACTTGTCCAAATTCATTGCTGCATTTATTTTGAGTTCATACCACCTGTGTAAAAGCTAATATCCATTAGATTCCAAAAACGAATCAGAATTTTGTAAGGAACATTCCTCCTTTTTTCAATGCATTGTCATTTTACTTGGTGTAATTCCCTTTATTGTGCTGAGTACGGTGATGTGAGTACTGTGTGCTGTATATTGAGTGACTGGACTACAGGCATCTGCTGTAAACTCTTTGTCCTGTCTCATTTCCTCATCTGTCACTGTCTGTCAATGGGCGTGGTGCTGTGACCAGTGTTATCAGGTGACGACAGTACAGGAAGTGAGCCGCCACTATCACCTCCAGAAAGGCTCCCCATCAGACGCTCTAGTACCAGAGACAAAAACAGAAGAGGGGAAACGTGTTTCCTATTGACGACAGGTGATTACACGTGCACTTCTGATGGAGGGATCAGGAAAGGTAGGCATGCATTTAATCAAATCGTAGTAGTTAACGTAGCCATTAAGTAAGAGCGATGCAAATTGCTAATCATCATTTTTCCAGGGAACGCTTCATGTGGTGTTCTTTTACTCTCTCCATCACATCTCTCATTATAAGCATTTTATAATCGCCATTATGACAGACTATTGTTACATTACCCTTTATTCTTTATACTTTCTTCATCCTTCCATTTACCATTTGTAAGAATAGATAAACACATTAAGTCAGTCATTAATTATTTTATCATAGCATTTTTTAGCAGTCTTTAAAAGTTATCTTTTCTGTTAAAACAATACTCACTAATTGGCTCTATGACTATATTTGTTAAGTAATCGATGATCATTAAATAATCAATAAGGCATATTCTTTTTCAGATGGAAAGCTAAATACCCTTTAAACAGCTTTTCCAAAACTTACCAGGGCAGCTAATGCCAGTAGCTTCAATGGGCAAGATCCCCTGCTCTGCCATGTGCGTTTGTAAAAATTACTTGAAAGGTCACTTGTGTGATTAAAACTACCCGTTTTTCTTTAGACTCCCAAAATAATTTTAAAGCCATTAATATTTTTCACTAACTAAATAGTAGTTAACATATAAGAAATGATAAATATTTGTTGATGGAATTAAAATGGTCGAGCAAGTGTCTTTGTCAAAGAATAGGAAAAGATCTGTAATGACTTATTTATTACCCTTGTTAGCTAAATCTCAACAGAAAATTTTACATTTTGTTCCATTGTATTCTGTAATTGATGTCCATGTTTGTTATGCAAAACACTTTTTCTAATTCTTCAATGTTTTAAACTTAAAATGTTTGTTTTGTGGTGGCGCCCTTAAAAAGCTTCTCATAGCTCCAACTCTAGCTCCCTTTTATTTCTTCTGAGCATTTTACTGCTTTTCCTCTTTCAATGTCTTTGATACATGAAAGCAGAGGACTCTTCATTTTGTTTTCAATTTTTTGCTGAGTAATATATCAAATAATACTCATCCCAATCATTTCCATGTGTTTCTTGAACTAAAATGTGTTGCAGTCCTCTGAACGGGTTTCTTCATTATTTTATATTTATATATGTGCTAAAGTTTAAATGTTTTATGAGGATAGCTAAAATCTTATAGTATTTGAGCAAAATATACAAACATACACTAATAGTAATATCTTGTGTTCAAAACAGTTTCCTAAATGCATATATAACCTAACAAGTTTATCTCTGTATATATATACATGTATATACGTGTATATGAGATTAAACACATATTCATTTTTACACATCTTCCATTAAAGTATATGTGGTGCTTATACAAAGGTAATGTGTATAAATATCTTGAATCAAATTTTCTTCTGTGTCAAATAATACTTTCTACTTTAAACAGTTAAGAAATGTCTGAGAAAAGCTTTGAACATTATAAGCTAGCATGTTAATATAAAATTTTACTATAAAATTGCAAATATTTATCAACAAAGCACTTAATAAGATATTTATTTTGCATGGAAAGATACATACAGCTTTATTTCACCAAAGGACTTTTTTTTTGATAAGGACTGTTTTTGTAAACTGATTAGCTCACATGAGCCTTTTGTGCTTCATTATTCCTTGCCTTGTTACACCAACTCTTCCACGTTCTTTTTCTTCTTCTTCTTCTTTTTTTTTAATCGCTGTATGTTCTTCCTCTGTGGGTGTTGTTTCTGGAAACACTTAACCATGCTGACTTTTGTCTTTCACTGTCACATCTACCAGAAAGCCATCCATTGCCCTTCCTCTTTCCTTTATATAGCTTATAGAGTTCTTTTATTCTACCCAAATATTTACTTCCTATAGGATACATTCACTTTTCAAATGGATCTTTCTAATAATTTTATTTCAAATTTCCAAAAATTCTCTCTGTATCCAATAAATGTTAAAAATTGTTGGATTCCTATCTATTTTACATATAATTGTGAAAATATGCCATAATGCTTTTAGAGAAAGGAAAGATTTGTTTAAAGAGTAACCTTTCAATATTTAAGATCTTTGTGCTTCCTTCAAACTGCTTTAGAGTAACATAGTATCCAAACTACAACCTTCATGCATGCTATCTATATAGCATTGTTCACATTATCCCAATTGAGCACATATTCCTAGGAGCTGAATAAAGTTGGAGTTCCATATTCTGATGTTGTTTCCAAGTAGATTTAGTATTGTTTAATTTTCATGTGTAACCAAGATTTTATATTTAAATCATCATTGGTATTTTCAATGACTCCAGTTTAATTAAGTAAAAGTATGTCAGAATTTCTAATCAGAAATATTTAGAATAGGTAAAACTAAAGATGTATAAAGAACATATAATTTTACTAATTAAATACTTGTTACTAAATGAGGAGAGCTTTTTTAAAATGATATTAAATCACTGATATTAAAAATAAAAGGGTCTGTAAACAAAATAACAAATATTTACTTTAAACTCTATAATTTAGACTAGCAATCAGGATTCATCTACCACTTGGTGATTAAGATAAAATTATCTAACAGATCATTACATTTCTGAGAGTTGCGTAAGGGGCTTGGAGTATAAAGTTCCCTTTCGATGCATTCACACCAGTAATTAACATTCATCAATGTTTATAATCTAATTTTCATTTTTAGGTCACATAATCAACTTCTGCTGCATAGGAAAAATCATTTTCTCTGTGATTTTTAAAGTTATAATATCAACCACTTTAGAGAAGTGGAGTTATAATGGAGTTGCCATGCACATGGTTTCTATGTAATGATAAATTACTTTCAATTAAAAAAAATGAAGGCATTTTTCCATTAACTATCATATCACTAAGGAGCATGGAATGAAAACACCCACCTCCATGTTTTATAATAAAGGATGCTATAAGAACAGAGGCAGGTAAATGTTTATTCAACAGAAAGCAGACTCCTAAACGCACTATTATAGTTAATGGAATATCTTATTCACAAAACCATTTAGAAGACATTCAGTCTACTGGAAATCAGTGTGTGTGCGTGAGGTATGGAGTGTTCATTACTCTGCTCTCCTGTTTCTCCCAGTGTTAGCCCATTATGAGGTTGTTATAGAGTCTGTCTTGATGATATATGTGTTGGCCTCTCCTATGTCAGATTAATAGATAAATTACTTCAGTCCCAATTAAGAGAAGTAGAGGCAATTACAAAAGACTCTTTCTTTTCTCTTCATCCCACGTTCAGCAAGCACACTAGAGCCCATGGAGAGTGCTACACAATCTAGAGGAGACACAAGACAAGAAGCCCATTGGAATTGTGTGCATTTACTCAATTTTGGTTGCCCTACAGGAAGTTCATTTCCAGCCCTGTAACTGTTCAGTGGAACTGCCAAAACATTTATGTCCAAAGCAGTGTGATAGAACTTCATTTCCATTCAAATGTCTTGCTTTCTACTTCATGTCCCATTTTATATGAGATGCAGCCCAAACTCATTCAACTGCCTCTAATGTTCTACTGAAAATACTGCACCATGTGAATCCCTCCAAAGGTCCCAGGATGGGGTAACTGGCTGAATGGTTAAGGAAAACAACCAAGCTAATTTTCTGAAAAGTTGTTCTAGTAGCTAAGTGCATGGATATCACTAACAATAGGTTAGGGTGGAAATTTTGGACTAAAATAAAATTTGTCTCAATTTCTAGACAGTAAAATCTAGAGGGCAAGGGAAAGAGATGAAGCCATCTGAGAACATCAGATTCAGATTATTTCACTGAAATTATGACTCAGTTTACATTTCATTTGTTTCTTTTTTATTTAATTTTATTTTATTACCTAAGGGATTGGTAATATACTTTCCATCCTGTATCACCTGGATAATGGCACAAAATGCCATTATTATTTGAATCACCCTTTTCAACTTGTACAACTCAAAATATACTTATGTTGGAGACAATTGTACACTCAAGTAAAGCATGTTTCATTTGCTATTAACGCTAAAATTAAAAAAGAAAAATGCCTCATGTATTTTTAACGTTCAGAACCACATCCTGAACTTTAAAGTGTTGACCGTGTAATCTTATTTAAGTCGCTTTGCCTAAGTTTTATACGTTCTTGTAATCTCTCTGCCCAAATTGCATCAATGCTAACTATAATCTGAACATAAACATATTTTGGAACATTGTAGCTATAATTTGTGATAGCTGGTTTAATAGTTTCAGGATGCCAAATACGGTGGATTTCAGTTTTTAGATGTATGAATTGTCTCAATATAGAATTCTTTACACATGGTTTGAGCACAAAAATAGCACTTTTGATTACCCTGCATGGTATTGTTTGTCTCTGTCTATTTTCTGGTTGAATTCAACTGATGTCTGTGCATTTTTTCATAAAAGGATATGAAAAATCCCGAAGCTTAAACAACATAGCGGGCTTGGCAGGCAATGCTCTGAGGCTTTCTCCAGTAACATCACCCTACAGCTCTCCTTGTCCTCTGAGGCGCTCCCGATCTCCCATCCCATCTATCTTGTAAACCAAACTGCATCAATCGGCTAAATTATATCAAAACAAGTACTGTTTACCCTGTAATGGAAGTAATTAAATGTAGAGTTTCTCCAGGCTCCATAATACAGCATAAATCCTGCATGATATAACTATTTAAAGTCAGAAATGCTACTTGAGTAGCTAAAACATCTTATTCTGGCTTTAATGATGATTTAAAGTAGTGCTATACTACACAATATGAATTGCCCCAATCCCTTTCGCAATACAGTGACCAATAGTGCCAGATATTGGCCAGTATACTTATTAATGTATAACCTTATCTTCAGGGAGATATACTTAAATAGTGTGCTTCTAAATAGCCAACCACTTCATTGGACCTTCAGTTCTTGTGACTCCAAACCATTCAGAAGATGTCTGGGATCCTAATCTAGTTTGCACACGACTTGACTTTGGTCAGTTCATTTGCATGGACCATCTTGTCTGTATCACCTGAATACAGTGTTGTAGAGTCCTGGAACTGGATGGCTCAGGATATGTGTCCTTGCTTCAAACCATTCTGCCACTGTGAAAGCACCAGTCGCCTGTTCTGCATGTTAAAGTGTGGGGCAGGGATGGTGCCCTTCTCTTTGGTATGTTCCCCCTATTCTTTGATAGAAATATTTGTTTTAAATAATTTAATTTCTTGAATGATTTATTTGTCTTCAAAAATGCTGTATTGCTGTTCTGAATGTTTTTGGTTGTTTGTACACACAGATAACTGCAAAGAGGTTGTCATTACTGGTTACACGCAAGCCGAGGCCAGATCTCTTACTTAATGACTTGGGGAAGGCACAAAACATGAGAGAAAGGTAACTGCTAGCCAGGCTTGCATTGTTTAGCCAGGAGTTGCTGCTTGGTAATAGGATCATTACCTCCATTCCCCCCTCCTCCCTGTAAATCCTAGAATTTGTCATTATTTTCAAAGGGAGAGTGCTAAATACTACCCAAAGCTCGCATGTAATTTTATTTATGATTTCGTGTGAACAACAAAGTTTACTGGTGTTCACTAGAGGGTTTTGCTTGTTCGTTTGTTTTTGACTAGCCTTAAAATTTGCAACAAAGGACTAATCAGACTTTTCAGGCCGTGTTTAATCAGGTGCTGTGTTCTGTCTGTTGTTCCCATCTCTCTGTCTTAGCTCCCTGTCTTAACTGTCTGTGCCATCTGTCTCCATAGAGCGTAGACATGCCCTGATAAGCTCTTTAAACTTAGCGCTAATCTCCCTACTCCTGCCCCCTGTCTTCTTCGCTACTTGGAGCAGCCTCTCTGCTTTGTATATATGTCCACGATGCTCTGTAGACTACCTAAATTAATAGTCACTGTGAATCTTCTTTGATGAGCAGGACCGAAGCAGCAATCTCACCATAGCACTTGGTTGCCTACTGCAATGTCATTTCTACTACCTAGCAACCAGCATTCATCACTACATTCCAGCAAACATCCCTAAGGAGTCTTTTGCAGTCTGGAGGGAAGAGAGTCTGTTTACACATCCCTACCCAATGCCATAGCAATAGTGTGTCTGATATTTTAGGTATATGAGGGAAGGAAAATGCCATAATATAGTCGCAGCGTAGACAATACCTTTGACGCATTGATCCTTAAGATTGTTAATTAATTCATAATTCTCATGTTTATTTTTGATAGGAAGACAATTGTCTCTTTTGTTATTGGCTAAAGGCATGTGTTAGTCTTCACCCCCAAGCTGTAGCGCATGAGCTGCATGTCAGAGATCTTGTACAGCAATGTATTTGCCCAGACATAGCCATCCGAGACATAGATATACCATGATTCTTTTGATAACACTGCTATAGAATGCTATAAACACTCAGAGGTTTATGGTAAAGAATTAATATGCTGTCTGGTGCTGCTGTTATTGACCGCAGTGTTGTACAGAATTTATCATGGATTTTTGACTGCTGAAAAAGGGACAGTGAGATTTAGCCATACCCAGGATTGTACTGCAAACTTCTGCTACTGAATGTGCCCTGATGTGACAAGTTTGCATTCAGAAGAGGTCCTGCACCTTCGTGAAGCCATTGAAAGTTTATAAAGGAACAGTGATCAGAACTAAAGTGGTGCTTGCCGAGGAAAGAGCCTGCTTGTCGGCTGACCAGTGTCCAGGAAACACCTGTAAATACAACCGTGTGAATGGGTCAACCGCTCCGACAATCTCATAGCACAGGAAGCCAGCTTCATGATTAACATCACCGAAGTTTCAAGGAATGCCCATGAGACTCTGAGTGTCTTCTCTCCAGGTCATGGTGGCTTTGCTGAGAATTACCGAAGGCAGTGAATCCGATGTAGTATAGGTGTGTTTTCATTCCTTATTTGTACATTGTATGTTAGTTCCACAAACACTTGACTGCCTCATTTTCTTGCAGACCACTTATATATCAGCTTGTTCACTGTGCTGTAGACTTTTATTGTCTCCATATAAAATCTAACTAATTTTTAGTCATGTATTCATTCAGTTCTGGAAAAGTGTTATTAGCTAAAAGAAATCCACCAACAGTATTCATAGTTTAAGTCTTCTGTCGTTGTTACCTCAATTATACATACTAAAAATACAAATTATGGCAATGAGAATATATTTTTATTAAATGATCAAGGAAAATGTCAGTATATAGTAGACTATTATCAAATTATATCCTAAAATGTCTATTTTGCATAAAAGAGATATTCTTTAATCAATTCCTTTTTTGTGAGCTTTGTGGCTAATGAAGTGTGTATTTGTCTTTAACACTGCTGTAGCTCAAATTGTATGAGAGTTTTTCATCTTGCTTAATCAATATTTAGAATCTATTAGTTCCCCTGGGATTCTGAATATACTGTATAACCTAATTATGAACCCCTGTATCGTGTACCTTTTGTGACCACCTCAAGGTGCATGCATAACCTTGGTGATAAGCCAATGGACATGTTACTAACTGAAATGAAGAATAAAAGGCAAATGGCTGGGGATAAACTTGAATCCTATCTGATTAAATTATTCATACCATTCTCTGGGCTCCTTTCTTCGTGTGTTACTATTTCCACAGGTTTCACTGTTGTTTTGCTTCACGGTGTCTCTTCTCACACCCATACATTCCAAAGCAATAAGGAATAAATGGCTTTTTAAAATACTTAAGCGCTCATTTGCATTCAAATCTTAGAAGCATAGTTAATGTTTTCCCCTTTCTATATGTCTTCTTGTTTCCTCTGTGTAAATTCCTCCCTTAAAAGAGTATAAAATTACTAATTACCATAGTACTCAATATTCATAGGCAATTTTATGATCAATACTAAAATTTTACTTTTATTTCTGATTTGCCATAGTTCTGGGCTCAAATACTTTTGATTTAATATTATTAGCAGTACAGTTAAGGACCTGGAAGGCACAAAGAACAAAACCAAACAATTGAGGCCTCAAAGAATTTGGGTAAATCCAAACCTTTTTTTTTTATAATGTATCAGCATGTAGTTTTCTGTCTCCAAAGCTGTTCAGTGTTAATTATTAAGAGAATACTTAGAAGCTGAGCTAGACAATGGAGGCTTTGCAAATAGAATTACCTGCAAAATTTTATTACCATTTTCTTAGTAACAAGCAATGATTTTTGGATGGACTATTCACTGTAAAAAGGAGCACTAGGTAAAGAGAAAGCATACACTTGCATACATAGTAATTCATAGTAATTACACTAATTCTTATTAGAAAGGATTAAGTTATAATGACTAAAGAGTAAAGATATTCATCTTACTTTTAAAATAAATCACAAGCGGGGGCCGTGAGATGCCTTGGGGGGTTAAAGGCCCTTGCCATCAGGCCTGGTAACTACAGTTTAAGCCCTAGGATCTACACAACGGAAGGAGAACTGACTTTTACATGTTCATTATAGCACACACACACATAAAAATAAAATACAGAAATAAATAACAACCAGTCAGGCTGAAGGATAGCTTCCCAGTGAACTGAGAAAGACTTTGGGGGTGGGGCCTACACTCTGGTTGAAAACATTTATGAGTAAATGAATCAATTTAAATATTGAAATCCTTAGGAGTCAAACTTGATTAAAATATGTCCCAGGAAGATTTCCTTACTGAAAAGAACATCCCCTTTTCTCTTTTCTCCCAATTTTCATCTCCAAATGAAAATTTTAACATTTACATATTATTAAATGCTAGATTTGCATTAATAGTCTATTGTAGGTTCAGTGAGATCAATATTGCTATAAAAATTCTATCTCATTCTTTCTTAAACTGTTTTTGCTTAAAAGTATGACATTGCCATTGTTTTCTGAAAGGAAATGGTTGAATCCTTATTATCACATTTATTTTGTCATTGAATTATCAAGTCAAAGTAAATAACAACAGAATATGTGATTTGAGAATTGCATTATTGTTTTCAAAGTGTAGGGGCACCTCCATTCAGAACCTCAGGTAACCTAGCACACATTATTTTAAAAATAGAATTTTTGTTTTACCACAGCAGAAGACACAAAGTTCCTCTGGTTCTTTACCTGCATGCACACATGTCCCCCAGTAACATGAACAACAGTCCATGGTTCAGACTAGAGGTCACCATTGGCACTGTGAGTTCTGTGGAGATTGAAAAATATGTCCCTTTAACCACTTCACGATATGAGGATCCTTTGTTCAGTCAGTTCAGGTTTTAGAGGCAGCGTCTTTCATTTACTAATATACACTAAAAGTCACACTGTATCTTTTCAAGCCTTGTTACTGTGACAAACTAGAGTCACCTAGGATTCAGGAAATGCCTCTATCGTGAGGACACCATTTTGATTAATGAGTGATATAAGATGACCCAGCCTACTGTGGGAGGAATCTCCTTTGGGAAAGTGCTCCTGGGTTGGATAAGAAAGCAGGCTGAGCAAGTCAGTGAGCAGCATTTGCCCACGGTATCTACTCCAGCTCCTGTCTAGCGTTCCTGCTGTAGCATCCTTTCGTATGGACTGTGATTTGGCAGTATTAAGATGAAATAAACCCTTTCCTCTTCCAAGCTGGTTTCGGGGAGTTTTATCAAAGTGACAGAAAAGCAAACTAGGTCACTTGATAAGTCATTTTGTTTATTATTCCATTCTTTATATGCACCATATTTTCTTTACTATTGCAATAGTGAGATGTTTTGGGAGAAACAGGACCAACAGAATACACACATACCACACACACACACAAACACACACACACACACACACACACACACGTGAAGAGATTTATTTTAGGACATTGTCTCATGGAACTATTGAGGCTCAGAATTCACAGTCTGGTATTTGCACCCTGGAGGTGGTGCTAGATTTCCACTGTGAGTCACAAGGTCTGAAAACAGAACTCAGCTAAAGCTCTAGTCTAAGTCAGAAGGCCTAACCCTTGAAGAACGGAACTGTAGTTTCAATTTAGCCTAAGGCTTCAGAGCTAGTAGTAAGTACTGGCAGTAGAAACCCAAGTCCAGGGACATGAGAAGCCTCATATAGCAGCTCAAACCTTCAATGAGGAGGTCAAGCTCCTCTTTCCCCACTATTTTCTCAACAGATTGGATCTTGCCCACCCACATTGGGGAGGGCAATCTGCTCTGCTCAGCCTGCTGATTTAAATGTTAATCTCTTCCATAAATACCATCAAAGACATATCCAGAAATAATGTTTAGTCAGAATACCGGTCCAGTGAAATGACGCATGAAATTTTGAGCTAGAAGTCTGCCCCTTGGGCATGGGATCTTCCAGGTCTATAATATAGCACTTACCCAAAATGTACAGGGCCTTGGCTTTGATCCTCAACGCTTAGAAACCAAAGCAAACCAAACAACCACAAAAAACTCAAATACTTAACTAGTCACTTTGAACCCAGAAGTAGATTGTTATGTGATACCTAGCCTTCAAATAAGAACAATAACAAGATCACAATTCTGACTTACATTATGTAATTGGCTCTTGAATCCTCTGTTGGTCCACATCTGAAAATTCAACTATCTATGGATAGAAAGTAATTAAGAAAATATTTTTCATTGTTAAAAATGAATAACTTATTTTTGCAATGATTTACTAAAAAACATTCTAATGACTACTTGCATAACATTTAGGCTCTATTAGCTATATAAGTAATCTCTAGGTTATTTAAGACATAAGGAAAGATATTCTTAGATAATGCAGGTCCTTTGACTTCTAGTATAAGAAACAGAAGCATGTGTGCATTTTGTCTCTGGGAGGTGGTTTTCTGGACCTAATCCCTCACAGATACTCTGCAAATCCTGGTGTGACTAACTAAAATATTCTATTTTATTTTGAAAATGTACTAAATTATACTGCAGAAAAGGTGGTAAAATCCTTAAGGGGTGATAATTATTTTTCCATAATAGCTCCCATACTGTGTTATAAAAGTAACAGTACTTAAGTGCTGTGCTATAAAATTAATAATACTTAAATACTATTATACAAAGTCCGTGCTTATTATGAATCATAATAGAAGTTTAAAATGAGAAGAAATCAGTTATATCTTATGTTCACATGGATGACATGCATAAATCATGAGGAAAGATACATGATCAGTTACATCATCAATGTTGTGCATTCTAATTGCTCTCTTCCACGACTCTCTTTGTATTTCTTCATCAAGCAACTTGTGATTTCTTGTATTGTAAAATGTCACAAACCTTCGTTCCTTAAGGAGTTGAGCCTGTGCAATCCTGTAGGATTGAGGGATTGCATTTGCCTTTAAAGTTAGTCATCAGACAGAATAGTAATGCGATATCCTATGAAGTGTTCCAGATAATTTCCTTTGGAAATCACAAGACACCCTTGCTAATACACTAACACTTTTGATGAAGAGGAATGACGAACTCAAAGGAACTGAAGAGTAGTTTGGGACTCTGGGGCTTCCATAGAGATGTGATGCTTCCTCCAGCATAACATAAGAGAAGATAATAAGGCAAAATTTTTCTACTGGGCCACTTCTAATGGCAGCGAATGATGTTCTCCACATTTCCTCCCCTTAAGTCTTAGATCTATGAATCATGGTCCTGAGAGGAAACAAATCTGGTGTAGTTTCAGAGTATATAGAAATTTCTGAGGCCTGCAACTTGTTGCCACACTGACGATGATGCAAACAGGCACCCAAAAAGTCATTCACAACAGTCATATGGCAGTTTCTTCTGGATGGTTGTGGTCATGGCAAGATCAGTGAATTCTGTGTCACAAGCCCATAGATAGGCATTCTTTCAGCAAAGAGAAGGAGTTTAGTTAAGAACACTACATTCAAGAAAGGTAAATCCATATCTAGAGTGCCTATATGTTTCAATAAAAGTAAAACACTGTATCAAGGAAGATGGGAGTTCTTCATTGTAGTCGAGTTGCTACCAGACAGCTATCTGACCGTCCCTTCAGAGGAAATGATGCTGTGTCAGGATTCAGTGTGGGTTTCTGCCACTGGAAGATTGAGCCTGCAGCAACAGCTGCGGCCAGGTCAGTCATGGTGAGTAGGATTCTGCCTTGTTCAGCTTGTTGATTTATAACCTAAATCCCTACCACTATAGAAATTTTGCTCTTAATTCCATTAGTCATTGGCATTGGTTGCTGGGCAAAAAGATTGATATTGACATAACAGGGCATTCTGTGAATTGACAATAACAGTATTTTCCTTCTCTGGTTACTCTTTGGTGAACATTTATACAGGATAAAATTTCCACATTTTTACTTGTTCAAAATTTATAGCCTATACTTACAGATGTCTACCAGTTTCCTTGTCCCCAGTTTTCCAAACATGTATTCCAATGCTTATTACTATCCAGTGAAATAATTGGCCATACACCATATATTAAAATGCAGTTATATGTCTTTATTGTATATGTGTAGTTCCTTCCAGGAAAGAAGAAATAACATATCACTGTGCAATTTCTGACCACTGAGAAAATTTTTTATTCACTCTTGCATTTAAGAAATGTCCCAGAAAAAAAAATGTGTATGTACCACAGCTGTCCCCTCTCAGACTGTACCAACACATGATGTTGAATAATCAATAAACCATTACAGAGTCTGCTCTTACCCTGACAACTGATAGCAGAGAACTTCTTGTAAGAATAGACTAGGAAACAAGAAACACTGTAGCAGTCCACTGATATTTGTGCTATTGCATGTGATACTTTGCTTTCAGGGATTGTTGAGCCAAAAATTTTATATATCACCACCATTCATTAGTGAAGTACTATGCCTTCCCAAATTGATAGCTTGTAGTGTCTACACTCAATTCACGCAATTAGGTAAAGTGGCATAATGATGTGGTGGCTATATTGGTTATTTTATTTGTTACTAGGACAAAATACCTGGTGAAACTAACTCAGGGAAGAAAGGGTTTGTTTAGGAACATGGTTTGAGAAGATACAGTTCCTTGTGGTAGAGAAGATATGAGGCAGACATGTAAGGAAGCCTGACAAACCATAGGCTAGAGAGAAGTGAATGCTGGTATTTCGATGTCTTTCTCAGTGGAAATGTTTATTTATGGAGGGACCCAAGTTCATGGGATGGTGTCCTAATTCACTGGGGTAGACTTAAGTGTTGACATTTTTTTCTATTTGCTAGCACGAAAATACTAGGGTAGTTCTTCCTTCTTCATTGAAACATTTCTGCAGTTTCTCTCAAGACATAACGGAGGTTTGTCTCTTAGGTTACTGCAAATCTTATCAAGTTGACTTTGGAAATTAACCATGACAGTGGTATGTGGTTTATGTGCTTAGTTCCTGTATGTTGCAAAACAGACTAAGATCTGTTTCTTAAAAGGGGAACACTCATTTATATAATATGGCACATGTTTTACTCCAAAAATCACAACAAGATCTTGCTATAATTTACCTATGGTTATGGATAGACTCCAAACAGCATCCTTAAAGCTCGCTAACACTTTACAGCACAATTAGATCCATTCTTTTACACAACCTGTCTATCATCATAGCTGGTACAATAGTCTGAACCTGTTCTACTGCCTTGTCTTTTACTAAGTCCCATACAAAAACAGCAGGTTTTTGGATCATGCAGCAGATGGGCACCAATAAGAAATCCACACCAGTTATATGCCACCTTTACAGTCCAGAGAAGTTCCTTAAGTGCTGTGATTCATTTTTGCTGGGGAAAATTAGAATTAACAAGATATATTTTACCTTGGAAGGAATATCTTGACATGCCCAATACTGCTGAACCTCTTTGAGAATTTTGTTGGATTTTCTATTTGCTGACACTCAAAAATGTCTTAGCAATAAGTCAAGTGTAGTAGTTGTTTCTTGATTGGTAGATCAAATCAAAATAATACTGTTGATGTTATGAACAGACGTGCTATCTTACAGAAAAGAAAGGTGATTACATTTTGTTAAAATTATGGCAAAAAACTAGGAGGACGAAGCACTGCTGAGATGAAAGCAAACTGCTGTTAGCAGGAGCAGGGGTAGGCTTTTGTCAGATAATAGCGGCATTCCAGATGTGGTCTTTAGCTCAGACAAAACCAAAAACAGATCTGAGAAAGCAGCCTCAATTATAATCCTTACCTGGTTAGGTTTTTGAGAACTCATCGTCATTTTCCAAGACCCATTTCTCTTTTGTATGTGGTAAAATGTGCTAATTGAATAGATGTATGGTAAGGCTATTCTACATTCCTCTTTTTTTGAGGTTATTATACAATTACAGAATTTTCTTCTTTCTTTTCCTCCAAACTCTCCATTGTAAACCCCTTGCTTGCTTTCAAATTCATGGCCTCTTTCCCTTAATTGTTGTTTCATGTATATACATATATATGAAATAAATATCATAATATATATATATAAGATAATTTAATAATATAATACATAATTTGAATATCACACTAATCAGTGTGTAGAAAACTGAGCATAGACCCTCGTTTTACTAACGGTTATAGGATTTCCACTTGATTTTTCTTACCATAATAGCTCCCACTCTATAAGTCAGAAAATGAATATAAGAACTCCGTCAACTGTTGAATATACCTATCCAAATGAGATGAGAAACACTCTGGGTTCATTGGAAGATGGACCTGTGCCAAAGCTACCAATTGCCCACCTTCCATAAACTTCTACAGTGACTGGTCAAAAAGCTGTCTAAAAAGCTGCATCTGATCAGTTAGACAAGGAAGGCTTTCTTGAAGATTATTGCAATAGAATTCAAACTATAGAAGTAGGGATAAATATTGGACTCTTAGAAAGAGAAGTAGGAGAAACATAGGTCCTGGGACAAGACAGTGGAAATATTTAAATAATTTTGGGATTGGTCAATTGAGTAACTTATCTATTTTTGTTAATTAACTCTTTGAAGTTGATTTCTGTCTTCTCACAGAAATGGAAGCATTGAGTGCATGTCTAAGGACTACTTCCATCTATGGCTAAAGGCAGAAAGAATTTGTTGTATATGTGCAGAAAGAGGACAAACTATTTTATGAAAAGACATCATCTCACGTGTCATCAACTACAGACACAGAACACTCAACCCATCCCGATACCCTTCATCTAAGCCAGATCAACCTTGACCCTGTTTCATGATGACAAATGTCAGTGAAAAACACTGGGTTACCATGCTATTCATCATAAAGATGGCCTTACCTTTCTTCTCACCTTGAGAAAATCATGAGCTTCTTCTTACAAGTGTAGACCTTTAACAGCCTTTTGCTTAGACAATTTACTTTTGCAAATTACAACTATAAATAATTTTACTGCCTTTTAGGGAAAAAAATGTTCTTCCAGTGTCTTGCCAGATTTGCAACTCAGGATTCTCTTTTCTGAACAGTCTGAGAGACATTGTTGAATATCGTCATTTAGAAATTTAGAGCTTCAGACTCCCCATTTCTGTGAGAAGACAGGAGTCAACTTCAAAGAGTTAATTAACAAAAATAGATAAGTTACTCAATTGACCAATCCCAAAATTATTTAAATATTTCCACTGTCTTGTCCCAGGATCTATGTTTCTCCTACTTCTCTTTCTAAGAGTCCAATATTTATCCCTATTTCTATAGTTTGAATTCTATTGCAATAATCTTCAAGAAAGCCTTCCTTGTCTAACTGATCAGATGCAGCTTTTTAGACAGCTTTTTGACAGATTTTAGTTGTGGAAACTCCCAAATGATCAATTTTTAGGATCTTCAGAGATTGAACAGGGATGTGGAAGAATTCAACCAATTTGCAAGCTATTTTAATTTAAAATGGATTTCTAGAAACCTTTAATCAAAACAAAAAGTACAAATTACTAAAAATAAGTTTCTTTCTGTTTTCTAATATTCAGTTCCCTCTTTCCAAAACCATTGTTTGCTGCAGTTCATCTTTTTATTTTTACTTTATTTTATCTTACTTTTTTATATTTTATTTTATTTTTTACTTTACTGTAAGGAAACTTGATACAATGATCTAGGTGGTCATGTTTTTTCTCTGGATATTATCTTCCAGATTTCCCCAGCAGGCCTTTCTCACTCCATGCCCTCTTCTTGAAATTCTTCTGGGGTCAAAAAAGATGTTTAATAAATACTTCTTGAAGGGAGTAGTCAGTTACTCATACTGACTTTTCTGAAATTTTTATCTTCCTGTGTTGTCCCATAGTTGTTCATCTATAAACCTCAGAGGATAAAAAAAAAATCCACAAACTTTTAAAATCTCACCCATCCAAAACATTTGATCTAACTTTTATCTATCTAGGGTCAAGCGTGGATGCATTCTTGATTTTTTTTCCTCTCCTCATCATCTCCATGACTTAATGAACTGCCTTGGATGTTGTAAGCCGCTTTTACCCCCATTTTCGGATCTCTTGATCTCCCTTTTATGTTGGACTGGACTCTCTAACCCATTAATGCCAGTGTAATGTAATTTATTTTGCCAACGAGTCTATGGCTACTATTTTAAAAGGTCTCATTTAGTCCTTAACATTTTCCTGAAGCAAAGTCAGAGTGAATTCCTAGGGCCAGAAATCACATTACTGGTCTCTCCTGGTGCTCCCCCCACCCCAGCTAACTCAAGTAATTGTATCTTGCTATGTCTTGTAGATTTAACCATGGCAAAGAAAATGGATTTTAGGGTCAAAGTAAATTTAAGTTGAGATTTTGCTCCTCTCCTTTATTAGCTAACTCTATGGCTTCAGGAAAGCAGTTTGTCCTGTAGATTTTATAAAAATTGGTATGCTAGAAAAACTAGTAGTACCTTATAATCTAGCCATATGATTTCAATAAGATTATATAAGTGATATATTTCTAGTGCAGCAGTGTGCTCAGCAATTCCACTCAACAAATGATCTTCAGTTATTGTAATCATTATGTTATCATTGATCTTTTTTTAACAAACAATTCTTATGGCTTAAAAATTTGTCATTTTTTTCTTGCAATTGATTTTATTTGTAGTGTTTGCCATGGTACAATTTTTTATTTCTTTATTGATTTTTATCGAGCTTTATATTTTTCTCTGCTCCCGCCCCTGCTTCTACCCTCCTTTTCAACCCTCTCCCAATCTTTAACCATATTCCCCAATGTCTTTAAAGATAATAAATCTTATTTTAAATTCATCTTTTATCAACATGAATATACATTCAGATATCTTTGGCTGTTGCTTGTGTAAGCTTCCAGAGGTAGGAATAATTAGGCTTTATGAAAATGAAGAGAAATTGATAGAATCTGTTTATTTAAAGATTTGATAAGAGTTCTGTATTCCTAAAGCATACACAAACATCTCCCATTAAATACCCAGATGGAGGCTTCGGTCATGAGGTAGATACATGAACCTGGAAACTAGCTGGGAAATCTATGTTGGGAAACACTGACTTTGATATTGTTAGTCTACTGAACACCTTCAGAGCTATCCAGCCGGGTGAGGTCATCAAAGGGGGCAGGGTATAGATATGAAAGGAAACCATATTTTTGTTACCTGGGTCACTTCCGCATTGATGAGGAAGAAGGGATTGTGAGATGCAGCAAGGAAATTAAGAGTAGAGAGTTAGAAAGAATCCAAGAGAGTTTAGGAGCTGAAAATGTGTAGTAAATGGAGGTCATCAATGAGTTTTTTGATTTGCAATATATGTTTCCAGAGAAGTTAGGTTATCATAGTGTAACTTGGCATGCTAATACAAAAAAAAGCATCAACTATTGCCAACTATTTCTCCCCTCCACCCCTTCCTCTTCTATATTTTTTCCTTAAGAAAGAACCCAGTTTAGGGGTTGAAGACCATTTCCATTGAATTTATTTAATTTTCCAAAAGGGATTAAGGGTGAACAAAATTTTTGAAGAGGAAAGACTGGATACACCTTCTTTAGGGATGGGCAAAGCTTCCTAATCCTGGGAAGAAGAAAAATATTTAAGGCATAGTGGTGATTATAGGAATCATATCATATAGTATGAATATTCATCCATCACAAAATCTATATGTATCTTGAAAAATAGCACTAATATGATGGTATGTGAAGAAACTATTTTCAAAGTTGATTAAATTGTAAGTGCAAACACTTTACAAATGAGACTTCATAAAAAGCTACATAGAATTGCCTTTTCTGTTCTATCATGTGTGTTATCACTTCAAAGCATCACCCATGGAAATTAGTATCTTGATTCTGTACACCAGTACATTCAGAGCTATGACAAACCCATTTCCTTTGTATAGGGCAAGTATCAACATAAAAGGGGTTTTATTATATCAATCAAAATGAACTAAAGCAACTCTACCCACATGGTCATGATCACTCAGGGAAAAGCACTGCCTACAGAAATGGTTGCAGGCCATACAATTCTAAGCAGCAGGGTGGCCACAATATATAAAGGTCCTGTCATTAGGCTTGGTGTTTCAACTTATGATGTTTTCAGCCAGACGACAGAACTTGCTATGGTTTTCATCTGGCATGTCCCCTGGGAGCTCCTTTGTTGAATGTGCATAGTCTTCAGAGATATGGCAACTTGGTGGCCATTGGATAATGAGGGTTATAACATCAATGACTTAATCTATTAGTGGATTCACAGCTTCACAGCCTATACTGAGTTGATATAAACTAGGCTTGGAACATGACTTTGAAGATTGTACTTTATCCATGGAGTCTCTCTCTCCTCTCTCTCTCTCTCTGAATAAGTTCTTCTAGAAGTGATTAGGGATATAAAGTAAAAAAAAAGAAGGGCTGTGGATGTGCCTTTGTTGAAAAGGTGACTATCTAACACAGGGGCTGGGGTGAAGTCTCAGGCAAACACTAACATGCACAGGCTTCTGAGTTCAGTACTTAGTGTTAAAATAGGGGTTGTGGCTCACATTTGTATTCCCAGCTCTGGAAGTAGAGGATCAGGATAAGAAATTCAGGAACGTCCTTTGCTATATGGTAATTTCAAGGCTATCCTGGGCTATGTGAGACATATTTTTCGGAAATAGACAGACAGACAGGAACAAGGAGTTGCTGTGTGAGTTTTATACTATATGGAGTGTTCAGGAAATACCTTACTATGAAACAAATTAGGGCATTTTTAAATGAAGGGAGATGGAGATACCATAGCTTGACTGGGGTGATGGGGAATAAATGAGATAAAGAGGGATGATATGGGCTCTGAACCATATGAGACATTTTAGGCCATCATAAGAAAAACATAAAAAAACAATAACAATAACTCTTTACAATTGTTATCTAATTAGTTGACCTAATTAATTTTATGTAATATGAAATACATAACTTGGAGTGAATCAAATTGCTAAAAATATTTTCAAATAGTGTGGAATAAAGTTGAATTTTTATGTCACATAAGTGACATATATCAACAAATGTGTAGATACACCTTTGTTTGCAGTGGTCCCCACATTGTTGACTCTTGTTTATCTTTGGAGATTGAGTATCCGGCCTCTGAACACCTGTGACTTTAGGATGACTACTCTCAGAGCATTGTCACCTGTCAGTGGGCAGTGTGGGCAGACTTGCCCACCCAGTGTGATTCAGCTCATCTTAAACCAGAATCCTGCCACTCCCACACTCTGTGATTCAAAGACATTTTCCGCTATCCTTGCCACAGGGCTAAAAATTACCACATATTTTAGTCCCTTGAGTTAAGCACTGGAGGTTGTTGATTATTATCTGAATAACTTTCAAGAAAACAGACAAAATAATCCATTATCCATTTTTAAAATATCCTCGCAAATCCAATTATTTGGCAAGTCACCCACCATGCACTGGGAGAGCAGAACACGAGTAAGGTGTGTTGAGAGTGTGAATGGTTAAGGCGTGAACCCGACCTTCCTGTAGACGTTCTCCTGAGGCAATCCCTGAGCAGCCAGGAAACAGAGGGGTGCACCAACAACAGAGGGAAGTGTTTAATTGATAGACTCATTACCTAAGGTTTGACTCTGCTCAGAGAGTGAATACACGGGTCTTAAGCAATGGGTGGAGCCTGTATGCAGAAGATCTGGGTCTTCGGGTAAGTCATATCACATGTTACAAGGCTGGAGTACCAGACAGAAAACTGTACATGAAATGCTTTCCTAGGTGATGAATAAAGACATGTTGTAGTGTTCAGGCTACAGGAAGCAACAATCAGCTAAGCCACTAACAACATCTCCTGGAAGTCAAAGCATTTCAGGGTAGCCGCCGGCTCGGTCTCATGAGAGTAGTACGACTAAGATATGATTCCCATCTCTGAAGTCCTCTTCTGAGTATTTCATCCTAGTCATTATTTTCATCAAAATCACTTAAAGACGTGCATCACCACTAAGTATCGAATATTACTAAGTGATACATGAACCTTAAATACATGCCTAGGACACAGTCAATGGAATAAGGTTGTTTCTATAAGAAATATGGGGAGACACCAAGAATTCAAAGCTGAAAAGTAAGTTTGAAAGTCTCTTTACCACCCTCTGAATAGAACAGAGAAAAATGAGTTAAGACTTAAAAAAAGCTAAGTCTAGCTCTGGTTCTCAAAGCCTATGGAAACAGTTGGTTGCGGACCTTTACTTTCTCTTTTCTTTTCCTTTCTTTTTTCTTTGCTCTCCTCTTCTTCTTCCCTTGATTTAAGCTGTAGGTTGTTGTTGATTATCAGAATATCCTTCCTTCCTTCCCTTCCCTCCCTCCCTCCCTTTTTCCCTCCCTCTCCCACCTCTTTCTTGTCTACACAGCCCTGGCTGTCCTGGAACTCTCAGAAATTCAGCTGCTTCTGTTCCCCTGCCAGTGGTGGGACTAAAGGCTAAGAACCTCAACCAATATACTCTGTTCTTTCATTCCAATTGCATTGACTGTCATATCATATAGCATACAGTAAACATATTCATATATTCACACATCTATGTGATTTATAGAATGACTTTAAATTCAAAGGATACATCAGAGTTTCACAAATGGACAGGACAGAAAGAAATGTTAATGGGGTCTATGTTGATTGATAGGAACTGAAACCAGCCCCTAGGAAGAAGCCACTGCACTCAGGCTGGGAGAGTCATAGCAGATATCAAAGAGCAGAACCCAGTTGGGGTTTGCTGCTATATCCAGGGGCACAGATTTTCTTCTCTCTCAAAATGAATCCAGAAGGTCTTGGTCAAATGCAGCCTCATATGGAGAGGCACAGCCTGAAAACTATTGTTTTATACATCATGGAGTAACAGTGCTCAGAGCTGCCTAATTTCAACAAATAAACCAATCATGTCAGAAACTAACTACGGTGATGAAATCAAGTTCACAGTGAAATGAAGTTAATCAGACCATAACTTCTTAAGGTCCAATCTGAACATAAAATGTGTATTACTAGGTAAATGCTCTTGTGTGAAAGAAAAACATCAGTAGCCAAGCAAAAATTGTTTAAAACTGCATAGTAATGAAAACACTACATTCTAAAACTGTGTGAAGACAAAGCTCTGCAGAGATACTTACACTATTAAGTACATTAATCACAGAAGAAAGAGTAAAAAGAAAGCCATCAAAGCTAACACTCATTTCAGAAAAGGTAGGTGCCTACTGACAAAATGATAAGGTAGTTCCAGTCAAAAAAAGGTAAGGAAGACCTCAACTAAATAACCATAAAGCAAAATATGAGCCAGGGAATTAAATAGCACCTAATATCTAGGATTACTAAGAAACAGACAATTAGCAGGTAACTGATCACAGAAATAGATACAATTTAGAGAGGCATAAAATCTAGAAGAAAACTAAATGACTATTGAGACTATCTTGATTTTAATTATAAAAGGAGTACTATTAGTGGTTCTGTGAAAGCAAGTCTTAGAAATCTAATAGAAGTGTTCAAAATTTCAGAAATTTTATATGTCAAATATCAAAATTAACGAAGTACAAAATAGAAAAGTTCAACAGGCCATAGCCTTTCAGTGAAATCCAAATGGTAATTAACATGCATCCCAATTCTACAAAGGCAAGCTGCCGAGCAAATGAGTTTGATTAATAAGTTCTTGCAAACATTTGAGAAACTGGTGCAGAATATAGAAACAGAATGGAAGTTTCCCACTTACTTTCTCTGAAGTTAATGTGACTTCAATATGAAATGGGAACTGAAAGTACAAGCAAAACCTAAATAAGTCAAAGAATGATAGGCTCATATTAATTATGGCATGCAAAAATGAGAAAAAAACTCTTTAAAATAGTTTTATGTTCAACTGGTGTTGACTACAGGGATTTGATTGTTTTCCTGTATCAGAAAATGGATTAATTTTTAAGCTGGTGTCAAGAAATAAAAAACCTCATTATTACATGATAAAGCTGTGATTAAAATGAATACCTAGTTATGATCTATTTTAAATATAGGAAGTTGTAGGGGGAAACTTCTATAGGTCCTAAAATTACAATAACAAAGTCAGGGTATTCAGAAACACATAGTTCATGGTCTGTTAGTCACATTGCCCCTTATGTGTCTTGGCAGTGCAACTATTAACATTGTGCTCTAGCCTGCTTTAAAAGAAAAGACTAAGAAATGAAAGTATAAGAATTAGAAGATGAATATTATGTTATTTTACTTGCCCTGATAAGCGAAAATATGATGCAAAGTTTAGAGCTAAAGATAAACTTGGTGGAGCTAATAAAACCTAGTCCAAGGCAATGTAGTAAAACCATGGAAAAGTTAAAACTCTATTAAACACTTCAATAAATGCAAATCCCTTCATGCTAAGAATTCAAATCTAACCTTGCAGAAAATAATGTATTATAAACATGTGCATGATGCAACACAAATTAGTTTATAACTCTTATCTGACTTTAGTGAGTTCCCTGTGCCAGAAACAAAGGGAAACACATTTGAGTCCTTCCACAAGCAATAAATCCTCAAAGTTCAGTGCTCTTAATGAAACTGGCTTGGCATATCAGTTCATCTACCTTGGTTGCTTTCCCAAGGCAAATGAAGGTTTTTTTTTTTATTTATTGCCTCTGAATCAGTACTATTAACTTTCATGTCACACAGTGCACAGTAAATCCACCCACATGCACATATATAGTTTCCGTCTGCATTCAAGTTTTAAAGGCTGCAGTTGAGCGAAGTGGGCTGAGAGAATGCCCGGGTAAGACGATGAACCCAACCAGCGCCAGGGAGCATCTGCTGCTGGATCCAGGTGTAAGAGCTAGAAGAGCTTGTTTGAGTGAGATTGAGAGCTTGAAGCCCACAGAACAGGAAATGGTGGGTCAGGTGGAGATGAGTGGGAGTGTGGATGGGCAGGCAGGCAGCAGGTTTGGGTCATCAGTAGTGGTTTGAGCCAGACTGATGCCCCAGGGATTGGTAGCAAGTCCTTGGTTCTGGCCCCACAAACAAGGTATCAGCTAATAGGTTGCAGTGAGGTCATGCCATCTCAGTGCTACGTATCACGTCACTTTGGGGGGTTTCTGGTGAAGGAAGTACACCCTTTCCTTGGGCTGGTGTGTCTGATAAGTTCTTGGGTCTGTTTTCCGTGGTGTGACTTTAATATGCCCATGTAGGGGCATGCGTGGTTGTAATCCATCGAATAAATCTATAGGGATACTGACTCTTTTTATATGCCCAGTAATATTTCATGTGATAGGTGAATGGCACCTGATGGGTCATATAGTTTCTGCTTTTACCTGGAGAAATTGAGTCAAAAGGAGTTTGTAAAATGGAGTCTGACAGAGAAAGACACATCCCCAAAACAAAAACATAACAAACAAAAAAACCAAATTATTTAATACACAGAAGCATTTAATAATTTAAGCATATGCTAAACTTTGTGTAAAACTGTATTTACCTTTGAATACATCTCAGTCCCTTAGGACTTTCATGTCCGAATTCAGTGGATGGGTTTTTACAGCAAATTTTTGTTTTTACACAGTCCTTGATACATAAAAATCCAAAATCATGGTGATGAGGGTCTGTATCTGGTGAAGGCTAACTTCCTGCACCAGTCACAGGTAGTCATTTCTGCTCATTCCTCAAATGGTGGAAGGGTAGCTTTTGGTAAAGCGTATGAATTCCAGCAGTTGAAGGCTTGACTCTTATGATAGAATTTCATACAAGAAACTCTACCTCCAAGGACCATGGCACTGGGGTAACTTTTTACTTAGCATAAATAGCTATGCAAGTTTTGAAAAGAAGAGCAAAGCCAGGGACTACTAGAACTAGGGATGTAATCCAAAGGTACAGCACAGTATTTAGAGAGAAACAGACAAGACCACAGATTAGAAACTCAAAAATAGACCTGTATTTACACATAAAAATGGACTGTTGGTAGGGAACAAAATTGGGGAAATTGTTCAATTTATAAAGAAGATATTATGGACATGATTAAATTCAAATTGAATTTAAAACAGACAAAATTGGCATAACTTCGAAGGGAGATTTTTGCACAAGTGAAAGAAGCTGTTAACCAGCATTGTTAAAATATATGATGCTATTATTTAAAATGAGAGTCCAGTTTAACAAATGATGAGTTACCTGAGGTCTACAGAGGGTCCCTTTTAAATTCTAAAACTCAGTTTTCAAGGAAATATGAAAATACCCATCTATGAACCTTTATTGGCTGCTAGTCAGAAAAGCAAGTTTACAGAATGACAAGTTAGAATGGCTATTAAGCAAATGAAGAGGTTCTCTTAACTTCACTGAAAAGTGTAATTAAAGTGAAAATACAATTCTGTTTATTTGGCTAGTTGATGAATTTTATGAAAGATTATTTTTGAGCCTAGTGTAGGAAAGTACATGAATAGAGCTGTTCTGTAGCTATAGCTTATCCCAGTTAGTGAAAGGAAATGCATATAGACTTTGCAACCATGCCCAGCTAAAGGATCGAAAGAAAAATACACAGGTGTGCCGTGATAGACGAGTATCAAGATTTTCATTGTAATACCTATTTTGATGTCAAGGTTGGAAGCAATCTAGCTTTTCATTTCTATGTCAATGGAAAAGTAAGTCGTGAGAATCTATGAAAGAACAGAACATGAATAGAATTTAAAGTGTTAAGGGGAAAATTCAAGAAAGCATTTTTTTGTGTTGTGTCTACAACACAAGTACATGCACTTTCTATACATACGGCATAAACTAGGTTATACATTATCTATGTGAGATAGATCTAAGGGTTCAGAGGCTAAAAATCTGTTGAAATAAAATAAATTTATATGAAAAAGAGATATTGAACACTTTGAAATGACTAAGTCAACTTTCTATAACCATTACCATGGAAAATAATCAATTCCTGTAATATTTACTTTCAAAATAATCACTAATATTGCTTTTTAAAGAAAAAACAGACAACAATGGAGGTTTCCTCCACCCTCTCTTTTTCCAACTCCACTTCCAAAAGGTTCCATGGAATGGAAGAATTTGATGGAGACATTCCATTTAGGGTTTTTTTGAGGTCTCACTCTCTGCATAATGTCCAACTGAATCTCTGTATTTGTTCCCATCTATGAGGACTTTTGAACTTAAGCTAACTTCATTCTCCATTAGAACATGGCCACAAAACTATGGAGGCCAGGTAGTGAAATATACTGACTTAAATGAGAATGACCCTGTGTTCATGTGTTTGAATACATGTTTGGTTCCCAATTGGTGGAATTATTTGGGAAGGATTGGGTGTGGCCTTATTGGAGAAGGTGTGTCAACTATCCACATAACTAGCCTGCTTGAGGTTTCAAAATACTTTTGCTATTTTTATTGTACTCTCAGCTTACCATATTTGGATTGGGATGTGAGTGAATTCTCAGCTGCTGATCTAGTTCTATGTCTGCTGATATGCCCTTTGCCATCATGGAATGAACTCTTATACCTTTAGAACTGTAAGTACCCAATAAATCCTTCCATTTCTTATCCTTTTTAATGGTATTTTTACCACAGCAATAAAAGAGAAACCAAGATAATACATGGATACATGCATACACATCTGAAAATCACACTTTTTTTGTATTTTACTTATGTATTTTTTAAACTTTTTATGGTTTATTTAACTTTATCTTATGTGCATTGGTGTAAAGATGTCAGATCCACTGGAACTGGATCTTCAGACACTTGTGAGCTGCCATGTGGGTGCTGGGAATTGAACCCGGGTCCTCTGGAAGAGCAGTCAGTGCTCTTAACCTCTGAGCCATCTCTCCAGCCCCTTATGTGTTTTTTTTGAAAAAAGTTTTTACTTCACATAATATATTCTGACTATAGTTTCTCCTCTACTAAAAAACAAACAAGATTCTAAGTGATAATAATAAAATAAAAAGATAAAATAAAAACTAACACGTCAAAATTAAATAAAACAAAGAAGCAGAAGAAAAATGCCCAAGAGAAGGCACACGAATCAGAGACTCACTCATTCACATACTCAGTAAAAGCACTAAACTAGAAGCTGTAATATATACACAGAGGATACGTTAAACACCCATACAGGCCTTGTGCATACTGCGTCAGTCTCTGTGAGTTTGTAAGAGCTTTACCCATTTTGATTTAGAGGGCCTTGCTTTCCATCTCTTCTGGCTCTTATGTTCTTTCCACCTCCATTTCTGTGAGGGTCTCTGAGCTCCGAGGAGGAGGAATTTGGTGCAGATGTCTCTTTTAGGGCTGAGTATTCCAAGGTCTCTCACTTTGTGCATAATTTCTGGCTGTGGTTCTCTATGTTTGGTCCCATCTGCTGCAGAAGAAACTTCTCTGATGATGGTTGAACTATGATCACCAAGGCACTGATCTATGAGTATACAAATCTCATGAGGAATCATTTGATCACTACATCGTTTTCGTTTTAGACCAGTGTTATTAGCATTTGCCCTAGGTCCCTGGGCTATAGAGTCTCAGGTTCTCAGTCACCCAAGGAGGGTCAGGTATGGGTTCCAACTCCCGGAATGGGTCTTAAGTCAGATCATTTATTGATTGGTTACTCCCCCAAGGTTTTGCCACCATTGCATAGCATATGCAGTCAAGACACCACTGAAGATCAAAGGGCTTGTGGCTGGTTTTGTGTTTACATTTTTCTAAGCAGAGTGCCTTTCTGTAACAAAGACAGTGGAACACACCAGCATTATATCTCCATGTTCAATGACCTGTGTAGGTGTTGTCTTCAGCCATGGGTTTTTGTTGTTAGTTTATAAATAGCAACCTATTATCTCGGTAAGAACCTGAGTTGTTTGGGGCATCCTACAGGGCCCCTCTGACCAACAAGTCCATTAGATGTAACTCAAACTCAGTACTGGAAGCTTCATTTGGTGACAAGAGATATCCAGTTGAGTTTCTCTCTCCCCATTATTTGATGATTTCATTTAGATTGCCTTCATATATGATTATATTTTAGGAGGTTTCTACTGTATTAGGTCTCCATGCTACCCTCAAATATTCCTTAATATTAACTGTCTCTTGCCATATTCCATTGTACCAGCAACTCTCTCCTTTTATGCCCCATTGATCCTCCCATTCCAGATACCACCCCATCTATCTGTAAATATCTATCCAATTTCCCTTCCCTAGTGATATCTAACTGTTTCCTCTACTCCCTTACTATATAGCTACCTGAAAAATATCTCATCATTATCAGAAGATGAGTGACATTTATATATAAGGCAACTATTAGGGGAGATTTCTTTCTTCCTATGCTCCCAAAACATATCATCAAAACCTAGATCAAAATAGCTTCTCAACAATTGTCTTAGCACTGAGTAATAGCATCAGCAGTGAACAACAAACAAAATAGCATTTCAAAAGAACTGGCTTAAAAATAACATTCAGCTAACTTTAAAAATAACACATACCTGACCCAATTCCTGCAAATACACTTCAGATTTGGACACCATCATTCTCAGTACTAACTGGGAATAGTGACCATATTCTATTATTCAAAGCTTCCCTGCACAGGGTAAATCAGAGTTTCAGATCCATGGCTGAATAAATCTGTGTAAAACAAAAATTTTTAGCACTTCACCAGAGTATTCATAGAGCTAACTAGCAAAAATTATCAATATTAATTTTAAAACACGCCAAAATTGTAAAAAATGAAATAATTTAATTTCAGAGTTACTGTATTCACATTTAACAAAGTTTAAAATATGAATGAAACTTGTACAACTAAATTGAAAAACAAATCAAATAGTCCTTTTTTAAAACAATGAATTTAGCGATTGAATAGACATCTCTCCAAATAAGGTATTAATTATGGTCAACAGTTTCTCATCATTACTAATCATCTCTGAACTGAAGTTAAAATCATGGCAAGACAGTATTTTATTTCTGTTAGCATGGGTTTTATTTAAGTTTAAGGATAACTGTTGATGCTATTGAGAAAAGGAACCTTTTGTGATGATCTACATTTCTGGAACAAGTAAGAATCCTATTTCTGAGTGAAGACAGACAGACAGACACACATCTAAACTGCTATCAGACACCAAGAGCTACCTGTGTACCCACAGTCACTGAAAAAAATATAATAGTGAAACTGTGAACCTGTATATCTATCACCAACTGAGTGGCTAAAGATAGTGTGATATACATACCCAATGGAATATTTGATTATTTTCCATAGGAGGATATGGAAATCCTGAATAAATAAAATAATTTAACGCTGAGCGAAATAATCCAGACACAGAAGAACAATATTCTATTATGCCTTTTATAGTATGAATCTAGAATAGTCACATAAGGTCACAGTCAAGTGAGGGCTGTCAGCCTGCAAGATATGGGGCCAGGGAAGATGTTAGAATGAGAAGACAATGTTTGAGGACACATACAGACACACAAGTCTAGAGGCCCACTGCACATATAGTGCCTATAGTAAGTCATAGTGTAGTATTTGCTTTAAACTTAAAAAAGGGTAGTTTATATATGTTCTTATCACACACACACACACACACACACACACTTCATATGGATTTATTTATCTACAAATACATTAGGTTGTATGCATCAAGTTTATGTTTACATAACTGTTTATAGGTCAACCACAATGTAATTTGGGTTGCAATTTAAATACAACCGCTTTTATTTAAAAATAAAAATCAACCCAGATATACTTGCAATTATTTCACTTGATTGGCAGGCTGAGGTAGTACCGTCATTCACAATTTCAGGGACAACATGGTTTCAGGGCAAATTCCAGTGAACCACAGGTGCATACACGACCTTGAGTCCCAAAGACAAATGCCAGAATAGCAAGATGGCTTTGCAGGTAAAAGAACTTGCTGCTAAGCCTAATGCTGTAAGTTCCATCCCTGGGATCCATATGGTAGAAGGTGAGAACTGACTCTTACGACTCCTGAAAATTGCCCTCCGACTTTCATATATGGGCCATGACACATGTGTATTCACAGACACAGGATAAATAAATAAATGTACTGAAAATCTGAAACATGAATGAATCAATCCGTGCTTCCTCTCTGTTATCTATGTGTGGTGGCAAATTATGGTATAAATACTAATATATGAATTTGTTTGTTTTACACAGTACTACAGTTTGTACATTAAATACAATAATAGAAATACGAATTCCTAGCCAAATATTTTTCAAAGGACCAATTTTCAATTTGATAGTTTTTCTCATGTGCTTATACCTTTTTTTGAGATAACACAACACAAAGACTCAGATGCTTTGAGTGAAGTTATTTTGTTTAGATAAATCATATCCACTAAAACATGGCTTCTTTACTCTCCTGGCATGAATGGATTGGTGTGTGAGGAGGATGCCAGGCATGGCAGGCATACATCTAAATGTTTTCCTTGTATTCAAAGTGTGCTAAGGAAAATCTTAAAGCTGTTGCTTTTGTAAATGAAAGTGCTTGTAGGCAGAGACTGCTTGCTTGCTTCCTGGCTACTCACACCCGAATAATCACACAGAAACTATATTAATTACAACACTGTTTGGTCCATGGTTCAGGCTTCTTATTAACTAACTCTTACATCTTAAATTAACCCATTTCTATTAGTGTATGTATCACCATGATCTGTGACTTACCGGATAAAGTCCTGGCTGTCTATCTCCTTCAGCAGCTCCATGCTGTCTCCCTGACTCCACCTACTCTCTCTATATCTTTGTTCGGATTCCCCGCCCGGCTTTGCTCTGCTCAACCATTGGCCAAAACAGCTTTATTCATCAACCAATAGAGCAACACATGTGCAGAAGGACATTCCACATCAAGTGCATTAAAGGTAAAATATAGAAACCCTTGAATATGAATTGGTATAAGTACTCTACTCTAAATATTATGTTTCAAATATCTGATATATATTAAAAGAGAGTTTTACAACTCTCAGAACCTATGAAGCACACATTGTATATGTGTGATCTTTGTGTATGTGTGCATTGGATTTTTGGTTTTTTGGGTTTTGTTTTCGAGACAAGATCTATTTAGTTCTTGAGGGCTTAGAATTCACTATGCAGACCAACCTGGTTTCAAACTCACAGAGATCCACCTGCTCTCTCCTAAATGCTGAGATGAAAGGCATGTACCATGATGGACTTCAGCTGATCATTTTAGAGATAGGATTCTGCCACAGCTAAGGCTGACCAGAAATACTGCCTCAAAATCCTGGGGGTTATAGACTTTATGTGCATTACATCTAGCTATGCTAAAATTGTTATAAATATAATTTTAAATCAGTGATACGTTTCATTGACAGACTATCATGAATCTACATTAGGACATGAGTGTTTCAATGATGTAAGAGACAACGTGCCGCTATCTGCAAAGCATATTGAAGGCGTGATGTTCTAACTGAGGCAGGATGCTTATCCTTTGCTTGCTGTTCGACAGGTGTCCCACTCAAACAGTGCTCTGGCTGTACCACAGAACAAACTAGATTAGAAAGCTGCTTTCTTCACAGGCTTGATACTTTCAATTCCTTAACTGTTTCAAACTTCAAAAAGCCAGTGAAAGAAATTCTGTAGTTGGCTTGCTTGAGAAATCAGCAGGGATCTGATCTCTCCGATTCTTGACTTTTGTACTGCAATCAGCAGACTAAACCAAAATAGCATCTAAAATTCTTGTTCAGGCAAAGACCAGATTAGATCATAGGGTAAATGTGAAATACTAAAAGACAGCATTCACGGTTCTTTTCAGACTTACATTGTTGGAGTAAAATTAACTGAATTAGCAGTTTTCTTACTTATCAGTTAGTGATGGTAATTTAGATTAAAGTTGTTCTTTGTTATTTTATCATTTCTTTAAATGTTTTCTGGCTTAAAGGTCTTTGAAAATACAGAGTAGTGCCAGAAAGCAAATTACCTGACCTTGTAGTTAAACAAGTAGCCCCAGGCAAATTTGTTTCGTATTCCTCTGTGCAAAATATTAGGTGTTGCAAATTTTCTTCAAGTACATGACCTTTCAAAGATAATTTAATATTCTAGTGATCAAGATTATTTAAATTTCAAGGCTGGGGAGATAGCTCTGTCAGTAAAGCACATGTCATGCAAGCCTGAGAATCTGAGTTTGAATTCCCAGAACTCTTTCTAACAACCAGGCTAAGTAGTGCGCATTTAGAATCCCGGTGCTCCCCAAGTGACATGGGAGGCAGAGAGAGGAATCTGCATAAGCTTGCTTGCCAAATAGTCTGATATTCAAAGCAGCAAGCAACAAAAGACAAACACAAATATGTTGGAAAGTGAATGCTGACAGCCAAACTCGTTATCAGACCCCAATACCCACAACATAACATGCATATGAACCCTTCCACCACTAAAAAACTAAAATAAGATTATCTAGTTTCATAAATTTGGCTGTCATTCGGTTACGTGAAAAAAAATTGGGAAGCTAAACTTTTTTATAAAGAGTCCAAATAATTTTATTTACAACTCATGTTGCAGTAGGGACCTTTTTAAAAAATAAACTTATTTTACATCCCAGTTCAGTTACCCCTCCCTCCACTCCTTCCAGTCCCTCACTCTGCCACCCCTTCTGTTCTCACCCACCAACCCACTCCTCCATTTCTTTTTAAGAAAGGGCAGGTCCCCCACGAGTATCAACCAAACGAGGCATATCAAGTCACAGTATAATTTTCTGGGAGGAATTTTTCTACAACCATTCTGATTCAACATTAATGGAAAGGGGATATTCTCTCATTGGTGCCAGAAATAAGTAATTAATAAGTAATTACCGCTATTTCCATCACTCTTTTAGTTTTCACAATGGTGCACATGGGATAGAAAGAAACTCTGAAGTTTAACATGAGTTGAAGCCTCTGAGAGTAAAGAAGTATACCACATTAACATGTGCTATAAAATTTACCTACACAGAGACATTTACTTTATATAAACATGTTTACAAGTAAGAACATTTAAATAACACAGAATTATTTTAAAGCCTAGCATCTATGTCCATTCCCCTTTCATCTCCTTACATCTGCAAATGGTCTTGTAATCTCCCAAGAAACAATATTTACAATAAACAGCATGAGATAATTTCCTTATGCAACCCTTGAGACCACACTTTTGTTTTTGGATTGCTAAGGCAATTAATGTGACTCTTCCTTGAAAAGGCCACATCCATGCTCTCCGATGTATGAAAAAAGCTTTCTCTTTTTCGTAATCTCTGTGCTTAAATCTGTATTAAAATTCTCCTTTTAGAGGGTGGAGAGATGGCTCAGTGCTTGGGAGCACGTGCTACTCTCCCAGAGGACCCAAGTTTTGCTCTTAGCATCCATATCAGGTGGTTTACAGAGCTCAATTCTATGCCAGGGTTCTGAAACATTTCCTTTACTCTTTGGCACTTACACTCATATATACAAACATATACACATCATTTTTAAAAATCTCCTTTAACAAACTGTTTCACATTGACTCATCATGAAATTCCTTTCTACAGAGAAACCAAGGATTCAGATTTATCTGAGTAGAGTTCCCTGAAGGATAAGAGAAACCTAAAGGCCTTCCTGGTCAATGCTAGGTTGTGTCTCTACCCCATTGCTGGTGACACAGCAAACTCTATCCATGTTTCATACTCAAGGATTCTGCTTGAAGATGGTACAAGATTTTACTGGCGTGAAATATACAGCTTTGTACAAAGATGTGAAAAATTCACAATACGCCAGAGATTCTAACTAAAGTCATTATACAACTGAGTCACTATTTATTTATTCCCAAAGTACCATCTCTGGGCACAAAACCTTTCTACTTTCTCAGAAATAAATAATAAGAAATACAAGTAATAAACATTCTAGAGGGACACTGAACTGTTTCATCATTTTCTGACAGTTTACTTCTGTAAGTTTAAAGAGCCATAGTCTGTTTGTACCTTTGGCCCTTACTTTTAGAAAAATACTCATGTATGTTACATTAGTTTGAATGGTTCAGACTTCAACTTTGTATTGTAGAAGCCTATTATAAATCAAATTTTCCCTTCTGCTAGGTTGTGTTATCTTTTTCCAGGTGAATTACTAATTAAGAAGGCTTTATAAAAATAAAATCAGATAGTGTTGTTGGTTATTGGTCATGGGTACAGAAGAGTGTCATTCATTTAGATATGCTTTTCTAATTATGTAGCATAAACTTTCGAGTGTTTTAATAAGCAGCAGCAAAGATAAGACTTATTACAGTCCTGCCATGTATCATAGAAATAGCTGTGAGTCACTAATAAAAGTATAAAGGGGCATAACAAACAATGAGAGAAGGAAACCTGTGAGTGTGTGTGTGTGTGTGTGTGTGTGTGTGTGTGTGTGTGTGTGTGTGTGTGCATGTGCAGAAGTGGAGGGAACTAATTCTTCTCTTCAGTGTTGGATGACGAATTATCAAGAACGTTTATTTCTTTGAAGTTATGATATTGCCACAAAGCATTGTGAAAATATAATCATTACACAGAAGATTCAGTGCTGAGGATTTTGCTAATAATGCTACTTGCTGACCTGGAAAGAGCATTGGGGCATGTTGAGGCTGAAGATCCTGTAACAGAAAGTTTTCAGGGGACCATATTTCCAAGTATGCCCACTGGTATTCTATTACTGGTGTGATACATTTCAACAAACTTAGTGGCTTCTGCTGACAGAGATTGATTTTCTTACCTCCTGTAGCTAGAAAAGCTCTGAGTATGCCTTGCTAGTTTAAGATCAAAATATTGCAAGGCTGTTTTTCTTTTAAGGCTTCCAAAAGAGAATCTTTCCTAGCCTTTTCCAGCTTTCCAGCTAGAGACTATTTGCATCATTTAGCACAAAGGCCCTTCTGCCATCTACAAAGCAAGTAGTACAAAAATATCTTAACCCTCCTATGCCTCTATATATTCCACTTTTATGAACTATTGTGATCATATTGACTCCAATTAATCTCAGAGGATCTTTCTCTGTTCAGATCATCTGGTTGGGAGATGAATTCTATTTTCAAACATAATTCTTCTTTGCCAAATAATATACAAATTCATAGATCAGGATTGCCATATAGAATTTTGCAAGGAAATGCCCATTATTCTGCCTATCACAGCTTGAAAATCAATGGTGAGATGAGAATAAACATTTCATTTTACTTAATTCTAGGAGCGCAAGAGCGTAATGGTTAATTTGCATTGTAACTGACTGGATTTAGAATCGACATGGAATGACATCTCTGGCTACACCTATGAGATTGTTTCTAGAAAGGCTTAAGTCAGAGGCTCAGTCTTCCCAGAATATGAGGAACACCATTGCAGGGGCTAAAGACATGCACTGAATGGAAAGGAGGATGAGAGCAGAGCAGCAACACTCAATTCTGCATGCTCCCTGATTGCAGGGACGATGCAACGACCTACCTTATATTTTCTACCACAACAACTTTCCTGTCACAAGGACTGTAATCTCAACCTAAAGGTCTTTTGTTAAGTTGTTTTGACAGATATTTTGCCCCAATAATGTAAAAACTAACTGTATAATTCAGAGATTATTTACAAAAAAAAACAAAAACAAAATAAAACAAAGCAAAACAAGAGAAATAGACAGTGAAAAAAATGGTAAGTCTCAAAAATCAATAAAGATGAAGTTGAGGTTGCAGGCACTTAGGAAGCAAGTAAGAACTGTATTTTAAACCAATGGCAAAAGTAAAGTGAGTAGCAGTATAATATTAGGAAGAAATAGGAGCTGGCCTTCACATACATTAAAATAACATTAGAAACAGATTACATGTTAATTAGCAGACTTTTCCAAATTAGAATTTCATTTGTAAATATTTTGCTTCTCATTTAATTTGCAGTTACATTATTTTAGATTCTAACCATGAGTCATTTTATGATCACATGGTGCTTAATAGAAATTGTTAGCAAGGTCATCCTGTACATTCAAGTAGAGTTTTTCTTGGGGACTTGAAAAATCCAGCATTGGACTTTTTACAGGGTAAACCAGGTAACTAGTGCCCTTGGAAAAGCTGATTACGTCACTCTCAAGCATGTCCTTTGCCTTGGCCCCCTGGATTCTTAAAAGCCATGACTCAGCAGCTCTAGGTCTTTGAAGTGAGTGCCAGGTGGAGGGAAAAGCCCTACTTTCCATTTTAGAGCTGGGTCTCAGAGAACGATTCAGGTTTCAAATGAATATCGCAACTCATGGAAAAGAATCACTGGCTGGAAAATAGGATCTGGAAATAGCAACAGCAGTAAAAGTAGATATGCTCTGGGGAATATGTGTCACTAAATTATTCAACATCTTAATTACACGTCCTTTCTCTGCCCAAGAGCCTACTAGAAAGCATCCTGTGATGACTTCTCTGCTTCTTAATGATAAAAGCTGTCAAAATAGATAATTTCTCTGTCCTCTCATATATGTTTCAGAGTGTGTGTGTGTGTGTGTGTGTGTGTGTGTGTGTGTGTGTGTTAACTGGAGAAATGGAGTAATACCAGCTGAAATGTGAGATATTCAAAGGTGATGGGCTCTAATAATGAATATTCAGAGATGAGATCCAAAACCTAAAGAATTCAAAGGGCGAATTGTGATCATCTCTTTCCACCCCCTGGAACAACAGATCCCCATGATTCATTGCTTTTTCTACTTGAGAAAATAGCACGTGAACTGCTTCTCTTCTTACTTGTGCTATTATTCTTCATTTCCTTAATGAGTACTGCTTTGAGAACCCATCCATCCTCAAACATGCAAGCTCATTTCCTTGACCTCACAGTCCATGAGTTTCCTTTCAACCCCATCACCCATTGATACTTAGCCTACTTTTGATCAATAATGAAGGGCCATCCCTCTCGCAACTAAACTTCTGCTGCAGCTGCTTTTATACCTGACATCATTAGCATAATCAGTCACTTGATAAGCTCTCCTTTGATTTCAAATGTATTTATATTTAGTTAGTGTTCACTGTTCGTATTTCAATACACTTTTTTATAATGGACTCAATTAATGTTTTAGCTACTATTCTATTTCATTGCCATGACCAAGGCAACTCTTAAAAGAGAAAGCTTTTAATTGGGGGCTTGCTTGCAATTTTAGAAGATTAGCCCTTGATCATCATAGGAGAAAGAGACAGGTCTGTACTGGAGCAGTTGTTGATGGCTTTACATCCTGATCTGCACATGACAGGAACAGACAGAGAGAGACACTGGGCTTTGCATGGGATTTTGGAATTTCAGAGCCCATCCCAGTAATACACTTCCTCCAATAAGGCTACCCCTAATCTTTCTAATCCTTCCCAAACAGATCCATTCCCTAATGACTAATCATTCAAATATGTAAGCCTGTGAGAGCCATTCTCATTCAAACCCCTAGAGTTACCAAGAACCTTTTGTTCACATGCATCCAACATAACTCCTACTGCTAATGATTCTTCCTTTCTTAATGAATTCACTTACACAAATGTACTTTTGAGAAAATTCTCACAATGTGACCAAGAATTACCAAGGTAAACTCTATATAATTATGCAACAACTCTGTTACTAAATATATGCAAATCACATAAAATTTGTATCTATAATCTTGAAGTTTCTGAAATCCTGAACTTTCCCCCAACTAGAGTCTTGATGTCTCCATTTGAATGTTTTAAAACACCCATGAGTTAGGATTACCAGCTCCAGGTCCGGTGAGAAGTATTGTACCTAATGTGATAAAATATACAGTGGTAGATCAGGACATACCATGTCCTCCTGTGGCTTCCACTCCTCTGGTTTCCACATGTTCTTTTTTGCGTGCACGTGTGCACATTCACACACCTACACACTCACCATAAACATATGCACAAGCTGTTTATTATATCACAGTCCTATTTCACCCTCTATGGTGTCACATTAGGAATTAATTGTATCTCCTAATTATTTTTCAAGTCAGTTTCTCTGTCTCCATTGTCAGTAGCTTATTCTAGACTGCGTAGTTCCTTGCCTGCTGTAGTCATACCCAATTAATTCTCCTCATGCACAAACAGCATTAAATTTTATCTTCCTATTACAGTACAATATTTATGAAATGCAAGGTAAGATATAACACCTCTTACCTCTAACCTACAAAGCTCTTTGCTCATAAGAACAAAACATTTGATAAAGTCTAAAATAAGTCCTTCAAAACTGACCCTAATTGCTTTATTTTTCTCCATCTTCTTCTCTCCTGCATTAGTCTTACTGTTCTGTACTTCTCCTTGAGTGCTTCCTCCTGATTTCATCTTCACTACCACTTAACTTCTGACATTCATCACAATTAAGTTCAATTATTATTTTTTCAGAAAAATATCTCTGATATAGATAAATAAATGCCTGATTTGGAAGATTAATTTCACACCCATTGGAGCATCCAACTATGTATGATATCTTTAATTTTATAGCTTTGCATGCATCTCATATTAATTTCTAGCCTAATGAACAGTAATCTTACTAATGATAAGGAACACAATGAAAATTAATGAAATTCTTATTACTAACTTTGCCTACTAATTTCATCTCTTAACTCATCCTAAAGTCTGCAAGTACTAGCTTGAATTTTGAGAGTGTGTTTAATAAGGGTAAACGAGGTTCTTGTGAACATTTTTGCATGATTGCACAACAAAATGCAAAATTTGCCTTTGGTTTGTTCAAAAGAGCTTTTGTTTGTGTTTTTTCAGTTACTAGTGTGTTGTAAGAGGCGTGGGCCGTGTTCCCGGTGCCCGGCTAGCTTAACCCCCAAAATTATTACACAGAAACTGTATTCATTTAAACACTGCCTGGCCCATTAGTTCTAATCTCCTATTGGCTAACTCTCACTATTGATTTAACCCATTTCTAATAATGTATGTCATCATGAGGTCGTGGCTTACCAGGAAGATTCTAACCTACGTCCATCTCAGGCCAGAGATTCATGGCATCTGCCACACTGCCTTCTTCCCAGCATTTTGTTCTGTCTACTCCACCCACCTAAGGGCTACCCTATCAAAAGGCCAAGGCAGTCTCTTTATTCAACCAATGAAAACAACACACAAACAGGAGGACCACCTACACTATTTCCACTTTTTCTGTTTAAACAAAAATAAAGGCTTTCATTTTAACATAGTAAAATTACATATAACAAAACAGTTATCAAGCAAGAACTACAGTTACCATATTTATATCGATCTTATCTTTTATCATAACAAAGGAAAACTATAACTATAACTATCCATTCTTCAACTCCATCAAAGACTCCAGAAGGCTAAAATATTACCTAAGTAAAGAAATAAGCAACTTCCAAACTCTAGAAATGACAGAGACATCTCGCTGCCTGTACAATCACCCAAAGTTCTTCTGTACCATTGGGGCATCCATCTTCAGCCTACAGGCCCATAGTATCCAGCAGACATTTCCACGAAGCAGGAAATTTCAAAGACAGTTCAGGAACTTTCTTCTGTATCCTGCAGAATGTCTTTCAGACTCTTTCATGAATCCGGAACCCAAAGGATCATCTCACCTTTAGGCAAGTTCAGCAGTCCTCTCTCTGCAGGTTCTTTGTGTCCAGTTTATGCAATAGTCCAGGCAAGACCAGTTTCTTGCCCAAATGGCTAACCAACTCCATAAGGAGCCTCTTCAATGCCCATCTTCCTCTTGAAGTAGATTGGTGCTGCCAGGAGCAGATGTGTCTCATTGTCATGAAAAGCCCTAAGTTATTAAAACATTTAAAATGCCATATTCTGTAGTCTTTGAGAGATATGAAGAATGTCTATCTAACTGAAATATACCTCTCTCTATATAAAAAATCTAACTAACATGACTACAAGCTTGACTATTATAGATGATTATCTATTAACAACCTATATTTCCTAATAACACATTACATTTTTAAATGAACTATACAATCATAATACCTTAATCAAGGTCAGAAATACATATATACATATAACAAAATTGACCTTAAATTTATATCAACAAAGCAAAATCGATACCAATGTAAATTACCCATATCTATATCGTATCCCCCTTTAAATGTAAAAGAACATTTATATTCCCAAACAATATTTGGGAATATGGGTGCAGTTATTTCTCTGCAAACTTACTCCTGCTGTATGGGGGCGATGTTAATCAGGTCTTTCATGGTGTATCCTGTGTGCCAGGTTCATCTCAGTTGGCAGTTGCGTGAAGTAATTTTCTGAAGGTGTCCACGGTGACCTTTCAGGAGGGCATGGTCTAAACCAATATTTAGAAGGAATCCACAGGGTCTCATTCTCTGTGAAAACAAAAGAAGAACCTCTTTTCCAAAGCATCATATCTAAGAAGTCAAGATACCTTTAGAACATATATGCTGGTTTAGCTTAGCAGACCACACAATGAAATGACTCTCTGTATTTAGCTCCTTCACAGTAAAAAAATTAAAGAAAACACAATAAAATACATAATCCAGACATTCTGTGAATTTTCCATTTTTATGTGGCTTATTTTTTTAATCTATGACTCTGTCTCTTTAAAGACATTTAAAGACCCATTTTTTAAAGCATCTCTCTATACTCTTTATTTCTTTTTTTAAAGCCTACTACGTACCTTTATTCAACACTGTGACCTATTTAGAGGTCTTTTATGTCTGAATCTGTCCTATTGTGAATCTGTAATTCTTTAATGTACCGGAACACTTTTGCTTTGCACTTTTAAAATGCTAAGCTCTTAAGAATATAAGTATCTTAATCAGAGGTAGAAATGTACACTGCAATATGGGAAATATACATCTAAGCTGCGACAATCCCAGGTCAAATACAGGTATTGCCTGCTTGCTCCACCCAGTCCAACATGGCAGAGCTACTTGTGCCTCTGAGCCGTGCACACTGCACCGCTAGCATGGCAGAGCTGCTTAGGCCTGTGAGTCACTTGTGCCTCTGAGCTGCGGCTCACAATGCCCCCCTTCCAGGCAGGAGCCACGCTCAGCACTCCAACCTGGAGAATGAGCATGCAACACACGAACACTTTTTATCTGAGCTACAGTCAAATCTGCCACACAGAGCACTGTGCAGCATGGAAACATCTCTCTGTATGGTGGCAGAAATCTGCCATGCTTTCCTGCCTGTGCATGCCTAGTAGACCTGATCATGCTGCCTGCTCAGGCAGGCACCAAACCACAGACATCGTCTCAGTTACTTTGTTCCCAACCCCAAGTGGGCACACAAACATCTGGTCCCACAAAAGACAATGAAATGCCAGAGTTCACGCTGGCAGCACAGCCCAGGAAGCCACGTTTTAAAACCGCCACGGCTTTTTTTGTTTGTTGTTACAGCTGCTGAGTCAGGAAATTCTCTCTAAAAGGAGCTCTGGCACTCTGACAGCTGTGCTAAACTCTATGTTGCATCTAGAATTCCTTTCTAAGCCCTCTCAGGTTTTACATGGAGTTAGTTGGCCACGTTGGGCAGCCAATTTGTAGTAAGAGGCATGGGCCACGTTCCTGGTACCCGGCTAGCTTAACCCCCAAAATAATTACACAGAAATTGTATTCATTTAAACTCTACCTGGTTCATTAGTTCTAATCTCCTATTGGCTAACTCTCACTCTTGATTTAACCCATTTCTAATAATCTGTATGTCATCAAGAGGTCGTGGATTATCAGGAAGATTCTAACCTATGTCCATCTCAGGCCGGAGATTCATGACGTCTGCCACACTGCCTTCTTCCCATCATTCAGTTCTGTCTACTCTGCCCTCTAAGGGCTACCCTATCAAAAGGCCAAGGCAGTCTCTTTATTCAACCAATGAAAGCAACACACAAACAGAAGGACCTCCTACACCACTAGTGTTTTTAATTTCTGGATCATATTTCCTTAAGAAACAGAAAAACACTTCTGGGACTTGAGAGATTACCCAGTAGTTAGCAACACTTGTTGCTTGTGTGGAGCACCAGGGTAGAGTGTCAAGCACCCATACTGAGTCCCTCAACAACCATTTGCAATCCAGCTCCAGGAGATCAGACGCCCTCTTCTGGCCTCTACAGGTACCTTTACTCATGTGGAGTACATACACAGAGATACAGATACACACCTAAATAAAAGTAGAAACAGATCTTTAAAAACATTCCTTCTGTTGTTTCGTTCTCATTGATTATCCAGTTGTTCTAATGACTAGCCCTTCTTTGGTCCATACAAGCCTGGGAGCATGAATGAATGCTGATTTCCTATCTACTCGATTTGAATGCTGTCAAATGCTCAGTTCTTTTGTCATTTGCTATATTTCTGTTTGGATAAACTCCCTGAAATTTGGATACTGATTGAATATTCATGTGTTCTTAGTTAAAAGAGTAACAATTGCATTATTTCATATTATCTGCTGCTTTCACTGCAAAGAAATTTTGGTTTTGAATTTACTTTTAAACTTTTTTTAATATTCACTCTTCAAATAATAGTTTTGCCAGGTTTTTTGGTTAGGGAAGGACTGGGATTGGTTAGGAACTTTGCTTTATTTTATGCTTCCTCTCCTATAGATGTTAAAGAACAGATAGTGATAAATATAAGGCTTTAAAGATTGATACTCATACTTGGTATTTATACTATGATATAAAAGTCCTTGTTAACTAAACTAAATATCTCAGATGTGTAAAATCATTTTTTGTAGCGATTAAATGTTTTAAAACATTTTTACCTAAAATATTTAATCTTTTTAGTTACAGTTAGAAAGCCATAGATTATTAATATTATCTCATTATTTGAACCCAAAAAATAAACAGAGAAAGTATTACCAGCTATAACTAAAGTCATATAGACATTACTGACAAGAAAGTAACCGTCTTGATTTTCTGATTTGAAGCCTAATACTTTTAAAATTATAATAATTGTTTATTGAGAATTCCTTCAAATTAATTATAAAATACAAATACAGTGATATTGTTTAAAACACTCAAAATATTTATTTTTATTTATAAATCATCTGGGAATGTCTGGCTAGCATGGAGTGGTACATTAAAGGCAATGAAAGGAAAAGGAATGTTTATAATGGCAGGAAGATCCTCACAACAGAAAATATGAAAAGAAAATACCTTTTGTTTTTCTGTGATCAGACAATATGACTAAGACTATGCATAGATGAGCTAACTCTTAGGTTTACAGTTTCAGAGGTTTAGAGTCTGCGACCACTGTGGTGGCACTGGGAGGGGGGCATGGAGCTAGAGCAGTAGCTGAGAACTCATGAATGTTATCTTAAAGTCTGCACATCCATGTAATACATGGCAGTGTCTTAGGAATTACCTGGATAAGTATATTTGCAACCACTAAGATAGTGGTCTGTCTGTTTCCTCCAGTTTTCAGCAGGAGGCTTTATTACAGAGAAGTCTAAAGTATAACTCTACAAAGTAGAGACATAGCTACAGGAATAGCCATTTATATTAAAAATCAAGGCGTTATAAAGCACAGCATGAGGTAAGGTGCACAATATGGCTCTACATAGTCAGTGCTATTATACTAGCCTTTGAGAATTGATTTCTAGGGAAGAACTTTGACACATAGGCTTTTCTGTTTACTTGTTTATTGTAAACTTTGTGTGTTTGATTTTTATGGTGAAGGATACATATCATTTTTGTACTTGATTGTGAAAATTTCAAAGACCTTTAATTACTCATATATAATTACATATATTTTTGTTAAAATATATTAATATATTTACATATGTACTAAATTTATCTAATTTTTGTAAGTATTCATCACTTATTTATCAGCTTACTTCACCATGATTTCAGAGGGAGAAGGTCTGTAATCAGGGAAATTTGAGACCCAATTTCTGATTTACCTAAGTGAGCAATATAGTTTTAGAAAGACACTGACTTGAAATAACTAAGAAAACATTTCCTTGCATGGTTCTTTCCCCCAATAAGTGGTAAAAGCATGCAAAATTTATAATTTTAAAAAGGAGTAACCAGCAAGTGCAAGAGTGGCTTGCTGGAGATTTCAATCACATTGTTAAGTCTGAGGCAAGTTCACACCTTGGAATAAAGTGAGAAAAGCATAGCATCCTGAATGGCTGAGATGTATTTAGAAAAACTGTAATCTAACAAAGCAAACTCAACAAACATAAATAACCATGTGTGTGTCCCAGAATAACTGTGATTGCAGCACAATACATTTGTATACTATGTGGCTTCAAAGTGTCAAACGTTAAACAAACATGGTTCGTCTAAAAGAAAAATAAACAATCAGAATGGAATTTGTAAAAAAAAAGAAAAAAAGTACAAATAATTTAATGTTGTGAATGCTGTTCCAACAGCTGTAAGGAAACCTTGGAATTAGCTTTGGAGTTAATCTACAACACAAAATATTTCTAGATAATAGAATATTCATTTGGGTAAAATAAGATATACCAATGAAAGACCCTCAGAGTGGTCTTATCGCCGAGGAGTCCCCAGACTCAATAACCAGGCCGTCAGATGCAAAAGCACGAGGTTTAATTCACGATTTACGTTTGCGCAAGCGGGTGCCCAGCTTTGGGATAGCCAAGCACCCCGAGTATCCATGCAAGCAAGTTTTTATAGACAAAATCACAAGTTTTACATAAATTATAATATGGGGTACGGGTACT